>JABASD010002782.1:0-24005 GCA_019776165.1 Pogonognathellus flavescens
GATAAATAAGTAAAGGAACAATAAATTCGAAAATGTTCATGTTTCTATGTAAAATAACTTAACACTTTTAATTGTTAAAGCGGTCAGGACTATTTTGCATGGATAAAGGCACTTAAGAACACAGACTCAAAAGTTAAAGCTGGTGATAGAAAAGCAAAAAATAAAACAATAAATAAAGGTAAAGCAACTAAAGCTCTGAGGGAAGCAGCTATTGGCCAGAGAGGCCAGAGACGATCCAAGAATACCAAGAAGAGCAATCGGGCTAAAAAGATAGTTACCGAACAGGCGGAGTAATGAAACAAGCTTCAATCTCTTTTTGAAATATTTCTAAAAATAAAATTGATGTTTATATAATAATGGCGGTCATGAGCTATAAATTCTATTCATTTTGACTTGTAAACAGACCAGGAACATTTAAAAAAGTGATTTACGTCCGTGTCCAAGCTTTAATTGCCATTATGCTGCTCTTTGGACAGTTGCCTTTTTGGTTTTATCGGAAAAAAACTTTAATAACTATTCGTTTTAGTTACGTCTGCCCGATATTTTGGGTTGCCATTTTAGTATGCTGCTTCAATTGGGCAATTTTAATATTTCTCATATGGGGATTGTCTATTTCCAGTGAGGTCAGGAATAAAAAAGTTGTCGACGAGTCGGTGTATGTTTCAAACACATTTCCAAATTCATTAATTTGAGTTCCTAAATAATATTCACAAGGTTGCTGATACATATTCCATCTTACACCATTCACAGTTCTACTCGGCGTACCAGTTCATATTTCGAAGAGTGCCTTGCCGAAAGATTTTGGCTGGGATACTGGATTGTCGTGTTGATTTTGCTCCATGTGGCTGTCTCCAGCACAGAATTTGTTTGCCGTGCTAAATCAATAACCAGATTCTTGAAGGAATTATTTCAAGTTATTGAGGAAGCCCAAATGGATTTGACTGAAGGAATTAATACGATAGTTATATCTAATTTGCTTTTTCTTGTCGTTAGCTTGCTACTTCTAGGTTATCTCTATACATTAAAAGATCACTTGCCTTGGACTTTCGCTGTTAGTTACATTTTGGTCAAGACACTATTGAGACCTATCTTCAGCGCTGATTGTGATACCCATCTTTTTGACGCTAAATGTGTTGGGAAAAACTACACAGTATGTTCGTAATGTTAATACACACTACGTACTACGTACCAAATTACCAATTATCGTGTAACAATAATGACTCATAACATGTCAGCTATGTACTTTCAGAGTATAGTATAACCGACCTTTAATATAACTACTTTTTAGGGTACTTGACCAGTACAATATGAAAAACAAAAATATAAATCATCTAGGTAGTTCAGAAATTCATATTTTTATGTAGGAAATGGCTCCATATGGGTTAGCGCTTATCATGTACGCAGTCATCGCCTCAAGACTGTATACAATTTACTTTATGGTGATTTGTAGGATCTTTAGCAATGCGTTTTATATATCCACTAGGAGGATGGAAATCTGTCTACAATTAGGTACCATGTTACTAATTGTGTTCATTTCAAATCTGTATGCTCCTCTATTAATGTTTTATGTTGTAAACCATACACTTACAAGAATTATGAGCGTTGCGCGTAAAATGTAAATTCCGTGTACAAATACAACGCATTACGCATAGCATTTAGTGTGTGTGAAAGAAAAATAAAGTAATAATAATTAATGTAATTACTAATTACACGTGTACTAAATCTATTTATGATTAAAATTTTCAGACTCCAAGAAAGCTCAGGAAGAGCCTATCCATGTCAGTTTTGAGAATATGCTGAATGATTATTACAACATCAGTACAATGGTGCACACTTTTAACGTAGTACATGGGTATTCTGCTGCCACATATTTCTTCATTCAGGTGTGTCAAATAAAATTGCCCTAATTATAGTTTTAGTCATAGCGTCTTGTCATTTTTGTAATGACCAGTAAATGAATAATTATATATTTAATCGAAGACCACACTTTGTAGCGTAGTTGTAATAATTAGGGGTATGCTGAAGGACTTTACATGAATCACATGGGTGCTACTCAGTGTAAAGTCCCCGGAGTTCCTGTAGAAAGACAGCCGCTTCTGTTGGCTACTCTTCTGTTATGAGCCAAGAGTAGTCGACAGAAGCGGCTGTCTTTCTACAGGAGATCCGGGGACTTTACACTGAGTAACACCCACGTGACTCATGTAAAGTCCTTCGCATACCCCTAATTACGAAGAGATATTGTAAATGTAATATGTAGATTGTAGATGGTCTATACAGGAATTTTTAATGAAAAGCTGCAATTTTTGTAGTTGCTCGGATTTCTCTGCGAATGCTTTGCCTTGTCACGGTACTTGGGATTAACTGAAGAATATCATAGAAAACGACAATGTACAACAGGTCCTGAGATACCTAAAGAACCAAAACTTTATTACAAGGGACTAGTGTTTTATAGCCATTTAGCTATCACGTTTTTATCGTGTATGTACGTCAACTCCTATGCGTCTAAAGTCTACCGAAGGGTAAATTAATGTTTTCACATCTTTCATTTACTGATTGTACTGATTTAGTTTTAAGTGATATTGCAGAATATGTCGTATGCCTGCATGTCATTCATTTTGTTGACATGAGATAAAAACTCATTGATTTGCTTATTTTTTAATATCGATTAAGTACTGTGTGTACTTATGGTTAGTACTTACCGATTATCTATAGACCTACTAGGCTTTTTAAAATCGTCATTCAGATTAAAAGCGACAGCTCTCATCTGACCGTCAGTCAGCGTGAATCATACATAAATACACGGTTATTATGTCTTAGCTAGTATATATTATATTTTTGCATTGGACTGCATCTGCATATGTATACGCTGGAGGACTGCCATTTCCTTAATTTTACTTGATTCGTGTACTTCACATACTACATACTACATACATAATTAAAATACCTGGAGGGTTCATTAAGTGTTTCTGACACTCTTACTCCTGTATACCTATACACAAAAATAACTATAATACCTATTACCTATTGTAATTATTGTAAATTGTTAGAAACTACAATAAATATGTATCTTTTTGTTTGAACTTTTAGATCCTGCAATACAGCGCTGTTCTTTACCGAAGGGGAATTGTTGGCTTCAGACAACCGGAAGAAAGAGATTTTGTAAGTTAACATTTTACGTTTAAGTTCAGTTCTTATTGGGTTTTACTTGTGCTATGATAGCGAAGATCCTGATCCATATGTTCCTTTGTAATTACTAATTACACTACTCAAGGTTAATTTTAACAATAAGTATAAACAGTAGTAGTACGGACGTAGACACTTAATGTACCCAACTAATTAAGAGTTAATCAAACTTATCAAAGTACCATTATCGTTTATTTGGTTGGATAGGTTCGAACAATGTGGATGAACTGTTCGCATAGACACCCGGTATTGATTTCACCTGCAAGACTATTTGCTCTCACTCCACAATTCATGATAAAATTTGTGGGGATTACTGTAATATATTTGATCATGATGTTTCCAATGCCTCTCCTTGAAACACTAACAGACTTGTCAGTGGAACAAGAGAATGACGTTAAATATTACTCAAGTTGCTGTAGGGCGAAAGCTGAAAACTAAATGTACATATATATTATATGTTTAGGTTATTTCATTTGTTTAATAGAATAGATAGTGAAGTGATCTTCTATGTATACTACAACAATAAATGTTTGAAAAATTGTAAAATGTAGCAGACATGTTTGGATTAAAACTTTTTTCAAATCTGAATCTGATAGAAATAGGAAGAAAACGAGCATTTAATATCAATATATTATAGGACTTATTTTATTAACTCTTATAATTAAAAACTGTTCAATGTAGCTAATTAAGTAGTTAAGCCGATTTTTATCTATAATTTTAATTATTTATTAATGGCAATGCTACTTTTATAATTAATTCTGCATATTGCCATCTGATTCAACCAGCACAATATAAGTACAACTATCAGCATTTACAAAAATTACATATTTGGTTAGTACTATTTCACTGGTTCGTTGTTAATTTTTCCTGATAATGATGAGGAATGAAAGTGGAATGAAGTTCAAAGGGACTGTCTGGCATGTCTGGAAACATTTTGCTGTTGAGAAAATAGAGATAATAATGTGTCCCTTCACTCTTCCGCTTACTGCACCCTCTTTTCCTTTTCTTTTTGTGAAGCACATTTTGCAACTATGCGGTTAAAATAACAGTTATATCCGAGAGAAACTAGACGTAAAACTCCCATAAAAAGTACCTATTAAATATTCAAAACAAAATATTTCAAATCTATAGTCTCCATAAATTAATTGTCCTTATGCTCGTTAATATTTGTTTGGTAAAATACAAATACACAAATTAGTTAAATTACAATCTTACTTGCAATACTAGGCCAAACACAGATGACATTGGTGACATTCCAGCACACATGACAGTGGAAACATTTCCATCAAAGCCCGTAGCGCTGAAGAAATCTCCTGCCTAAGACAAAATGTAAGCAAAATAAAAATAGCATGTAAAGAACATCACTAAAAAGAGCTAATAACGCTTTGAGGTCATTTTTACTTAGGATAGTATTCTAAAAACAGCTCGGGTAATCAAAAAAGGACATCTTTAAGAGAATATGAGCTATTCCTGAATTAAGGATTCAGCCGATGAAAAGTGAATATTATAATAACTAACCAAAGTATCATTCAGTAAAGCTTTGGCCACTTGGGACGGATGAAAAACTCCTGCCATATCTCCAATTAATTTGGTCTCTGTTGGTTTCACTTTATTTTCTTCCGCTAAGCAAGGTGTATCAGTATCAGGGGGAAAGCTTAGAGTAATACTTATGTTGAATGGTTTTACTTCCATTTGAAGGGCTTCAGCAAATCCTCGAAGTGCAAACTTTGAAGCACAATAACCAGTGTATCCAAACAACCCCATAAGACCACCAATTGATGAAACGCAGACAATTTTTCCCCGACGTCTTGATTTCATAGATGGAAGAACGCTGCAAATAGCGTTTACGGTTCCAAAATAGTTAATATCCATCATACCCTAATAAATATCAAACAACATTGTTATTGCTTGGGAACTCCATAATGGGCACTCAGCTATACATACAACCAATGAATCAATCGATTGAAAAGAATGTTAAAATGCTTTCATACTTTCATGTGTTGTTGGGGAATGTCTTCTAATTTAGAAGGATAAGCATATCCGGCGGAATTGACTAGAATGTCGATTGGACCAACTTCCACTTCACATCTCTGAATTACATGCTCAGTCTCAGCGTAATTGGTAACATCAGCTACAAACAAAATATAATGAAAATGAAATACAATAATAATTTTGCTCATTTAAAACTTGGGAACTGGGAAGTTTACCTAAATTAACACCTATGTATGTGCATTAAAAGTAATTACAATGCTTACACATTCACAAAAGCTTCGATTTCGTTTAAAAATGACTCATACAAGTCATTTGAGTTGAAGTTGAGGCTAAAGCATATTTAATAAAAGTGCCTATTACTGTACTCATTGATGGAATGTCAGTATACTGAATTTTTTAACTTAACATGCCTGAGTAATAATTAATTATACTGAGTCATGTTAAGTTACAAGTTGAAAAATTCAGTATTCTGACACTCCATTCAGACGAAATTGGAACAAGCAATGGTATTATTCGACTCCTCATGGAAGTCGCGGATAGATAATGCAGTCTGTATAGTGTAGTGAAGAGAGTATGCGGTGACGTACTTTTGAAGAAGTTAATTTTCTGATCGTCTTTTTTGCAGTGATGTTTTATTTCTTTGCAGGCTTCTTCCAATTTACTTAAATCTCTGGCAAGAATTGTAACATCTGCTCCCTTAGACGCTGCAAGGAAAGCAACTTCTTTACCGATTCCACTAGATCCACCGGTAATCTAAATAACATTATTTATAACACTGATTAAAATTACTTGTCAACGCAAATGGGTTTCTTTATGTAAAAGCTTTTTATCAATCTATGTAATAATTATTAACGATTCTTTGCAATATTTAGGATATTACAACAACATGATGTCCCTTTAAGCTCGCTCTTGTCCTAGTAAAACGTTTAAAAAGGTCATACAAGATGTACCCCACGAATATTGTTCCAATGGAAGAAATTGCCGTCGCAGCTGTAGTCGACGCACAGCAACCAAACATTTTGAAAAATCCAGCTACTTATTTATAAATAGCATGAATTCAGTAGTTAACCTGTAAATACCAGAAAGGTAAGCATTAATGAATATATTTACTTTTATACAATTTCAGTGCAGTCAGTTTATAACACCTAATTAACGTAATTAATACTCAGCGAATAAACTTATAAAAACTATAACATAGAATAGACTACCAAAAAGTTTAACCTTGCTGCTATATTACTGACTGAATGAATAATAAGTTTCTTAGGGTTAGGGCTATTTAGAGTAAATAATACCAACTGACTGCGGTAATATCAGGTGTACAATCAATAACTACCTACTTAGCAATCAATATTAAATAATCAATAGTTGCTGACATTTATGGTGGTGAGTGGGGCGAGCTACCTAAAATAACAGTAAAGCTATTTAGTACATAGTGAATAGACAAAAAATATAAATTATTAGATTAGCTATATATGACAGTTGTGTTCTGGTTCTTGTGCTGTAGTATTAATAGCAATAATAGCAAATACATTTTAAAAGATTATTATTATATTAAGTATTTGAGTTTTTAAAGGCTAAAATGTACCACTGTGTTAAGTGATGAATAAAACCAGCTTCACATTTGATTATTAATTAGTATTTTACTTACCAAACTAACCAAACCAAATAAAGAACGTCAAGAAATGAGTGACTTTCGGTGAATTCGGTGATATTTTTAGCAGGTAAACTTCCTCGAAAGTGAAGTGCCGCGCGAAATACACAACACGATTTAATGATCAATATTCATAAGCCGGGAATAACAAATTTCAATAATTAGATTTTTAGATTGCAGATTGACTATTTTTTGTTTAATTGTTAACACAATTATTAATTAATTATTAACGGAGACTCTACAACTCTTGGGTTTGAATGTAATGTAACTTATTAATGTCATAATTCTTTTGTACATTACCTATGTTACACATTGCACTTCGACTTACACCAACCTATTCTATGCAAAGTACAAATATGGTTCTGTTATAACTTCACAAAAAATCGCCTTTTAGTTACATAAAAATGTCATTTTTTCTGTTTTCAACTTTGTGTTTAAATATAATGTATCATAATGCTACTATAATGCTACTTTCATTATAGTTTATGGACTGAATTCAGTCTTAAATTAAATTGGACAATATTTGAATCCCTTAATAATTTTCAGGACAGAACAGAGTAACAAGTATCTGTAGTAGCCTACTAGCTGGTCTCTTCCAACATTTCCCAGTCCATTGTCTTTTTATGATTGAAATGTCAATTGTAGGTTAACACCTTTGACGATAATGATATTTTTGTGATTTCAGACAACTTCGTGTAATGGATTCACCCGATTTACTGTCAGATTTACCCTTACCTGGACCATTGTTGCCTTTGCCGACTCTTACCAACGAAACATACACAGATTCAGATTCGTCGAAAAAGAAGACCGAATTAAATGAGCCAAGTACTAGCAATGACGGGAAGGCAGACACATTAGGATTGGGCGCAAAAAGTGACAAGTTATCGACCAGAAGCAAAGTTGACGAACTCGAAGATGAAACTTCAAAAAGTCAATTAGATAGTTCTATGGAATCGTCTGGTTCACATTCTCCATCTAATCCTCCTGAGAATGAAATGCAACTTTTAAAAGAATTATCAAAATCTCGAAGGGAAGTCGAAGAAGAAGAACGTGAGAAGATGCAAGTTCTAGTTTCTAACTTTACAGAAGACCAACTTGATCGATATGAAATGTATAGAAGAGCTGCTTTCCCAAAAGCTGCAATAAAAAGAATCATGCAGACTATTACTGGAAACTCGGTCTCACAAAATGTCGTGATAGCTATGTCTGGTATAGCCAAAGTATTCGTTGGGGAGTTAGTGGAAGAAGCCCTGGATGTGATGGACAAAACTGGTGAATCAGGGCCAGTTCAACCAAAACATCTTAGAGAAGCTGTTCGTAAACTGAGGCAAAGGGGAATGATCCCCAACAGCAACAAGAGACGCTTCACTCCATATCCTTTATAAAATAGTTTAAAAAATTCCTCACGTGCACGTTAAAATTGACCTGTTCTTTCATTTACTATTCTATAACTGAACCGCACGATTTGTATGCAGTTGGTATGTGCCGTGTAATTCACATTTGAATCAAATGGTTTTTCTTGAGAGGTCAGTGCATACTTTGATGCATGATAGGTATCTATGTAAATACAAGTTATTATCTCTATTGTCGTATTATTTTTTAAGCTCAAATGTACAGCGCAAACAGGAAATATTTTAACATATAACCCGAATCAAACGTCAAGTTGATCAGTGGTTATTATTGGTTATTATTAAAAGTGGACTTTACAAATTCAATTATTTGTAAAGGATATTTTATGTATAAGAAATGTATTTAGGTATAACTACAGAACACTACCGTTAATATAATTGTGCGTACACAAAAGTTATTATGACTATGACATAACACTTTATTCTACTTAGTAGAAGTGCTAATAAGTAAACCTATAGTGTCTAATAACTCTAATAATATTATTAATTGCTATTGTGATGCTTCGTGCCGACCATTTTGTAAGTATAAGAATAAAGTGATGAGTTTAAGAGTAAATTAGAGAATATGGTTATGTTAAGTTTTTCACAAAGGTCTGTTGTTGATTGATTCACTGATTGTAATGGTATATATTTATGTGCTAGTTCAATTTCGCACAAGCACACTTTGGAACTCTTTTCATTCTTAATTACAATGCAAAGCTGACTCACAGTGATTCATATAGCTATTTTTTAATTAGCATCCTTATATGAGGAAATGCTTAGCAAAAGAACATTTATAAGAACCGAATAGCTTGGCATTGAATATGTAATGTAATTATTATAGGTGTGTTTGAATCTGGGCTGCTAAATTAACCTTACATACGAAAGTCAAAAATGCTAGTATAGTGCAGATGAATATGCCTTATCATTGTTATCATACATATGTAAGCCATTACATGTAATAATTACACCTTTTTGTACTTGTATTCGGTTTTCCTTCGGAGAGCTATGTATGATTTCATTTCATTGTTCGTTTGCAATTTAAGATGCAATTTACTTAAATGGAATACTTTGGTGCAGGATGAACCCATTAACCCCTTAACCATAACACATTCTGCATAGCTAAAAACCTAGGCGCCTAAAGAATACCTATACTATACATACTACATATTACAGTACATATTTTATACTAGTACTACGAAAAAATAGCTCTGTTGTATTATATTAATTATGCTCAGCTACTTTCTCCAAATCTACCTAGAGTCTCAGCACAATTGAAGATTAATTAGATGGAAACTTTGCTAGCCAAGTCAAGTGTCAAATATCTTACATCATGGATTTTGAAAGTAAAAGCCAACTTTCCTTTTTGTTGTTTAATTGGAGGGGAAAGTCCTCGTGAAAAAATAAAGAGAAAAGAAATAGAAGAACGTTATTTTTTAAAAGAAATCGAAACAATTGAGAGAAGACCAGTTAGCATTCCTCCAACGTCTGATTTCTAAATCTCAAATCATCACTCACCGTTGAGAGCGATACACGTACTGCGGTACTTGTCAAGGGACTTAACCATTGCAAATTATTTTAGAAATTGTTCTACTATAGACTAAACCTCACCTAACAAAATACGGAAAGGAAAGGTTACATGCATAAAAATGAAGGAATAAAGACGGCTCGATAAATCGCAACCACTGTCTCATTTAAATATGAAAGTGAAAGTTATTACCGAAAAGAAACTTTCTTTTTAAAGGGAAAGTTCCCCTTTTGACCTTTTACTGCGTGATGTTAATAATCGTTACATTGGAGTTGGTCAGAGATGTAATTCGTGTCAGATAAATGGTTTTTAAGAATAGTAAGTGCATAATATATTAGATGGAATGTTTCATGCATTAGTTGTTTAGATTCGGCTGAGGTCCAGGAAAATAGTGCGAACCGATGCAAGAACTTTATGTCCAGGGGCACAAAGCTGCAGCATCATCTAAATAAAACATAAAAAGCATTTTGTTTACTTCAACTGTTCAACTCACAGTATAAGTACATGAAAAAGAAAGTTTTGAACATTTTAGAATTAAGAAATAAATGATCGTACTTCAAATTGCTGATTGGATCTTTTGATACATAGCATTTCATCTTCGTATACTTTTAAGTCGGATTCGATCCTAGTTTGCGCTAAACGTTTCGTATGCGCTAATTCAATTTCTAATAGATCCAGTTGACGTTCAAGCTGGGTTTTTTCTTCCAGCATAAGCTGTAGTTCCTTTTTTGTTTCTTTTATTAAAGCCACAGCATATAACGATTGATGATGGAAGAAACGATTTGCATTGCGTATCAATTCCTCATACAAATCAAAGAATAATTGAAATTCTCTACGGATTCGCTGCAATAACAACCCTCTTTCAGGACAATTTAAAGTTTCTTCCCGTATCAATTCATCTATGGTTAAAAAATAAAAACTAACTTTAGATTCATGAAAGTATCTAATGATTCAAAAGAGAAAACTTATTTTTGAGAATTTTGTTAGATCTTAACAAAACGAATGCAAACCTAGATATAGAAAGTTCATATAAGCTTCCATGTTGGAGATGCCAATCGTATTCACGTTAAGCAAATTCATTTTTGCTGGTAATTCTTCTTCAAGACTGAACAAATCCGCCCGGGTTGCTTGATTCATGCAAATCTATAAATTTTGACATGAGGAAATAAAGGAAATTAGGTGTGTAGGAAATATTTCAAAGCATGCACTGATAGAATGGCATTTAATTAAATCAATTACTTCTTTTCGCCAAAGCTTTCCGTCCGATTTAAATGACTTGGAAGGAAACATTATATTAAGAATAGTTCTTAGATCTTCAAAAGTGTAGAAGACATCTCGGTCTCCATTATTAATTCTAACAAGTCCGGGGATCACGGGCTTTAATGGAAAGCCTTTTTCAAGGGAACGTTTAGTTCCAATCTAAATTAAGATATTGTATCTGTTACATAGCGCATATTGGAGTGTAATAAAAATCTGTAACTTGTTAAGATGTGGTACAAACGATAACAACAACATTATGTTATTACTGCAGAGATATCAAAGGTAGTAATTATAAACTAGTGATTATAGGTTAATTGCTTTTTAATTACTTTCAACGTGCGTTCGGGAACTTCATTTTTGTTAAGCACCTCCACGAGAATAGGTTCCCCATATTTTACAATATCGAGCTGTTCTGAAACGAGCTTTAGTGCCTTCTTTTGGGAGACGAATGACATTGTGCTGGCCTGTTTTGCCTGATTGTATTTAACGACTGTATGTTTTAACTTAAGTTGGTCAAAATGATGTTCAAGATAATATGCACGGTATTGACTGGTACATAAAAGAGATGGTTAGTTAAAAGGATGTTAAATGTTGATACTCCTAACCTTTTGGATACTATAATGATGTCAAAAAGAAAGCATATGGGAATACATTAGTGCGAATTGATTCAACTTATGATATTATTATGTTATGTGTATCATTGGCAACATATTTTGTGCTAAGCTATCAGCAGAAAGGTGAAAGTTCATAATACTGGAGAACTGGAAGAACGGATATTTTTATTAGGGAGGGATTTTATATCGGGTTGGGTATGGGATGTGAGACTGCTATATGCAACGATATCAAAAGTAGGTGAAGAAAATCAAAAGCTCCGAGTGAAACATCTATCGAAGAAAGTTACAAACAAACCGGCTGCAGCGGGAAGGAATCAACTTTCTCTTTCCATAAAGGATTCCAATTCCAGTGAAACACCGTCAGTCCGTCACCGGAGGATCGGATCTTCGGATCTGAAGAACTACAGTAGTGGGTTAGTAAGTTCTACAAAATTATTTTTCTTTAAAAATTTTTGATTTATGTGTTGATTTTTGTTCTATGCAATACATAGTAATATCTAGCCTACTTTAAGCCAAACTACAGATATTCTATCGTCTATTTTTCTGTTTCACATTACATTACAGTAATCCCTCCCAGAACCCCATTAGGAAATTGTCACTTGCCAGGACAGCAGGAACAGACCATTATTGTAAAGGTTGGTTAAAGGCTTTATTCTGTATAATTTAACTTATTTGTTGTTACATTTCTAAATAAAAATTTTGTACACATTTGAAATATTATTATAAATAATTACCCACTTATTGTTGATGATTTTCAGGAATCAGGTTGACGCGTTTACGGAATTATAGTCCAAGTCCAAAGGAACCTGCCTTAAGAATTTACTCATATTCGTAAGTGAATAAATATAAATTGAAGTACCTATGTATGTGTAATGTAGTAATACCTCCACCTTCGATACTGCTGTCATTTTCGATCACTTTCATATTTTAAAAATAATTATGAATCTATCTAGGTTCTTCATTCTTTGTGACTGTATTACAACTTAACAATAATGTCATTAGGAGCTCAAACAGAGAACATAATGTTAGAAGACGGATTTACGTTGGTCAAGGCGAAGAATTCTAATAAAAATAAAAAGGAGGATGCTCTTAGAAATATTCACTCATTGCGTGTAGCTTTATCGGAAGTGGAAGTCGAAGTTGACCGAAATGGTCGAATTTCCAACGTAAAGTGAGTTACTTAATTCTTAATTCATACTTTTGCTTTGATTATACTTCAGCCTTTATGTTAAATGTGCAATATGTAGTTAGTAATTACCTATTCAATATGCAAGTAAAAGAACGTATAACGTATTTAATGATGAAAAATTATTTGCAGAAAAATAGATGCAGCAATCTTACATGTTCAGAACAGCGAGTACTTCAAAACATTTATGTCGACATTTCAAGAAGGATTGACAAAATCAAGATTAGAAAGCAAGTTACCATTTACTCAAATAATTTGTTACGGTTTAGGATGTTTTGTTAATTGCACAATCGCTAGATACCAATTAGCTCTTCTTATATGCCTTAAAAATAGTCTCTGTGTAGAAAAAGTTGAGTTGTATGACCCTTTATTCTCCTCTTTAGAAAAAGCAATTTTAAAAGAAGATTTAAAATTTTCTGTTACTAATATCAATGAAGAAGGTAAACGTAAAGTCAGCGAGATGACTCTATTTTATATGCCCCATTGTTCGCATCAATTAGCAAATAACTTACTGTATTGTAATTGGAATGCTTATTCGTTAGAGAAGTGTGTGATTATTTCTAATAGCTTTAAGAGAGTGGTAGCTAATACCAAGGATCAGTCAGAAAATGAATTGCTACTTTTCATTAGTCGTATAGAAGATGTAACCTTAGAATACGATCTCGCAAATACATTTCAATATACAGATATTTTTAATGATACTGCAATTCACTTATTTCCCAAAGAGAAATTAGAGTCACTTCCTTCAAGTGTATGGAATGAACAAGAAGAACCAATTTATTCTGACGAACTGTTTATTTCAAACAAAAAAGTAACGCACAAATAGCAATTTATACTAGCATTTTGGAAAGAACAATATATTGTACTATACTGCACTGCTGTATAACGGCTATATGTATTCATACTATAAGATCGTTGTTTACAGAGTAAAAACAAAAAATAATGATAATAATATGTAATTAAAATTTATTATGATTGCTAGCTTACGTATATATTATTTATTGTCTTTGCATTATATGTTATATCTTTGGTCAATGACCAGAACCCCGAAATATATTAACAGCATTAACAGACTGACAATGCCAACAAGTCAACTTATAATAGGTAAATAATTCGTTTCATCAGGTGCATGGGTGACTTATATTAAAAATTAAATGCATTTTGTGAAGTGTGTTTTGAAAGGAACGAGTAATTCTCTGTAAAACTCATCCTATTCTTGTATACTTAAAAATGTTAGAGAAAAGCTTCATACAACGAATGTAATGAGATATATTGAAAACACGAATATGCAATAAAGTGTGATTTCAAGGGCAAATCTGCTAGAACATTAATATCTCACGTTAATATCTGGAGATAGAGAAGTCGTCGAAAACAAAAATAATAGTTTTTACTGCTTAAGTTTTCCCAATTCATCTCCACGTTTCGTTGCGGCTTCTATAGCAGTAATGACGGCATGCCTTACACCATTCCTTTCTAATTCAGCAACCCCTGCAATTGTTGTGCCACCCGGGGAACAAACTGCATCTTTCAAGATACCAGGATGAAGCTTTTCTCTGAGAACTAATTCGCCAGCCCCTTTCATAACTTGAGCTGCAATTTCCAAACTTCTAGCTCTTGGAATTCCCATTTTCACGGCACCATCCGACATCGCTTCCAAAATAGGAAACATCTAGACCATACGGACACGGTTATTACGATTATAATTTCGTAAGATATTAAAGTATCATAATAAATTGAGCGACTATAACTTACAAACCCAATTCCAGAACCGAAAAGACCAGTATATGCATTAATGTGACCCTCAGCAACTTCATAAACAAGTCCAAGAGGTTCAAAAAATTGGTAGACCAAGCGCCTGTCATCTGCCATTCCTCTTAAAGTTCCAGTTGAGAAAACTAAGTAGCAGTACAATTATAATGACTTCATCAGTTAATGCACAACATTTAAACATGAGTGACTTTCACAAAACCGCAAAGCTAAAATAACCTGCGACTCCGCTTTCGACCTTGAGGCCAATATTTGGCATGACTCTAATCGTTCCAATGGAATATCCTGAACTTGAAATACTTTCCTCGGGAGATTTCCCCGCACCGAGTAGATATTTATTTAACGCATCCCCAAATTGTCTCAAGGTAATACCAGCCATGATAGAAATATGTAGGGGATTCTTAGGCAAGCCTTTCATAATCACATCGTTTGGGTCATCGTCGAATTTTCGGCATTCAGCTAAAGCCACCGGGAAAACGTGTGGCTTCACTGCCCAAATTACCACGCTGCTATTTTTTACAACGTCAACTAAAAGAAAAAGTTATTTCGTTTTACACAATTACTCTATAGGTTGCTATTTTTATGTCACACTACTGTCTCATTATCATGCATTGTATCGCAGCAGTAATATGCGTGGTATAAATGGTACATGGTGTGGTGTGTATAATACATAGTCATTTTTCACATACCGTTTTTTATTGTCACTTTGCACCCGTATTTTTTCCACAGTTCTAAATTGACTTCTTTAGTAGCGCTTACAATTACTTGCTTCGGGTTTAATAATCCTATAAATCAAAGGATTGAATATAATATAAGTAATATAATAATTAATACATGTGTGATGCTATTATGTAATATAATACATGTAACATTATTTATTATTAACATAAGGAATATCTTCACATTTAAATTATGATTCAAGCTACAGACAATTTTTTTTGTTATATATGATACAGTACCTTTTTCAAATAGAGGAAAAGCTATGGATTTTGCCATATTCCCCCCTCCCACAAATCCAATTGCCAAAGAAGCGGATATGGTCTCGTTTACTTTTTGATGCTTCATCATTGAACTTGACATTGTATTTGTGTATTTTTGAAAATTATTGACTTGTATTCACTAGAGGTACAGCGGCAGTGAATACCATTCGTATACTTACTACAGATAGGACTAAAAGAAATAATCTGTTTTAAGTGAATGTCCTGACTCCTGAGATTACTGGACCTTAGTAAAAATGTAAGTGTAAGTAAGTGTTGTATAAGTTCTTATAAAGAAGTATCTTTTTTATAAAACTTACAATTAGTACTTATGTGTAGGTGTATATGTAATGTGTAATATTGAATGTAACATAATACATATAAGGTGTATATATAGATAGATTATAAATGTAGTGTATTACCTAAGTATAAATTGAGATAGATTTTTTACTATATTCGGCAACCATTAGGCATTAGACAGGTACTAGCAATAAGCTTGGCTTAAGATTCTCCGACTAGATAATTACGTTGAAACCGGTTTTCATTTCCTATAAAATAATTGTGCAGTAAAGAGTTAAGTCTCAATCTGTTACTTCTGCAAACACCAAAGTAAGCGAATAAAAACCTCGTACACGTGCAATTGTAATTATGTAATAATGCATGTAATAGTAAATATAAATCTGCTGAACACTTGCTTCAGTTGAATCAAGTGGCCTTCAAAATCTTTTGAGTTGCTCAATCCGCTAGGAACACAAGTATATCTCCGATCCGAATGTTCCACTTTGTATGGATGCCGTCTCCTACTGTGAGATTTAGGTAACGAATTTCTTACTATGACGAAAAATGAGAGCAGTAGTAATTGGATCGAATCGATGTATTTTGTTCATCTTATCCAATTCTTATCCAATTATGTAAATTCTCAGAAAAACTTACTTTTTCCATGCGTAACATTTCCGGAAACGTAGGTTACCAATGTTTCTATGCGGAGTTTATACATTAGACTGTACAGGATGACCTGTTCATTGAAGCCAAAAGTATTTCCCCAACAGGGGAAGTGATTGAAACACCGCTATATCAATGGACAGATAAACTTTTCAGCTTTTGATGGATGGGTCAATACGCATTTTTACCTTCTGCATTGTTTTAGAAATATAGGTAATTGCTTTAAGAAAGTATTGTATTAGGAACCAAAAACTTGAGAAAATCGTCAGAAACATTTGTTTTACATGATTTTTTCAAATGGGGAATTGCTATATAAAACCCTTAATTGCTAGTATATCTATCGATAGACCACCTTTTAAATGATTGACACACTTTGAAGTTTCAGGGTTATAGAGATATCACAGGTGGATAAAAGTATAAAAAAGCATACAAACCTCTCCAGAAATATCCTAATTCCTATAATATTCTTCCAAGTCAGGGAATGTGAAGAAAAGTTAAAGTAAGACTTTCTGTCTTTTATATACTATATACCTGATTCTAAAGGCTGAACTAAACATATAAGACAGAAGTAGCATCCTTAATTTTATAGAGATATTCTTAAATTCAAACGAACTGTTCTTAAATACATATTCTAACAATTGCAAAAGACACAGTACCACGTAACACGTTAAATAAAGAATCATGTCGGTAAATGCTAATTTCTTGGCCTTCACAATTTTTACAAAAGTTATGTAACTTCATATTCGAAATAGATCAAAAACTTGAATTATTACTGTGTTGCCTCTGGCAAGATGCATGTAGGATGATATTGCATTTTTGTTTGTACATTTTATATTCGAGATGAAGAGTGTAGTACCCACCAAAGTTGCGTATATGGAAGAAGTATGGAAGAACTCAAAGCTGTAGTGAAAGACCAAGTTTAACATATAGATAGGTTTTAAACGAAAATATTTATTTAACGTTCGGTTACATATCGGTTAACGGTTACATCGCATTATTCTAAGTAGAAATAATAATATTTGCGTTGGATTATCCTAGAAATAACAATAACGTTACATACATGTGAAATATAATTGCGAGATTTTTCGGGGACGACTTATTGCACAGCTTATTTATATTTTATACTTTTGTCGTTGCGCGTGAAACTGTTAATCCAACTTCGACTTAGTTAGTAATGGTAACGGTGCAGGATGGTTGAACCTAAAAGTTACAGGAATTCGGACGAAGATAGTAGTCGCGTTATTTCTTCTCGTCCATCAATACCCAACTGAATTCATTCTCAATGATGAAGCGTAAATCATGAAATGCAAAGTTGGAAGAGAATTTCGTAAGCTTACGAAACTTTTCAATGCAATCAGGTCTACAAAAGTACGCACATCCGATATGAATCCCACCTTCGGATTTTCTATTGATATCACCCTGAGGTTCGACGATTATTTGCTCTTGATGGTCTTCTGGTGGCGTGGGTAGTCGAAAGATAAGCGGCCAAGTCTCCATAAAAATTGGCTGAAGGCATTCAAAACACCTCGCCATAGGGCCATTGATGAGCAGTCTGGTTAAATTAGGCGGAAGAAGATTTTGGTCTTCTTCTACTTCCATCGGCTCCTCTGACAACGGCGGTCGATGTGATTGCAATAGATCTTCATTACACTGTTGCTTTTCCTTTTCACCAGAAATTTCATGTCGTCCTGGTCCGATTGAACCGAATGCAGAGTATTGGATATTATCATAGCTTTGGCTGCTAGAACTGGGGCTAATAGAGTGTCGTATGTGAGAAGTAGGCCGTTTAACTGTCCAAAGCGAACCATGAAAATCCCGATGGTTGTAAACATGTCTCAGGCACAGTTCCAGCAGCGAGTTAGTCTCCTTTGTTGTCGAACTCGTTGGCGTAATAGTCGTTGCCTGACCGAGTTTACAGAGATCCTCATCAAAATGCAAACTGCAGTACTTTCCTTTGAAATTCAATTGAATTTTCGGACTATGTGAGTCTTTGAATTTCTCCCATTGCTGAGAATTACTAGAGCTCTTTCTTGAGCTGCCTGCTCCTAAAGACGGAGGAATAATTTCTTCGGTCTCAATGGCGCACCTGTGAAAAGTAAAAAAACAATCGCAGCGTTGAAAGTTATTCGTAAATAAATAAATGCACAAGTGTTCGTGTTGGTTGTGAATTCAACGATTCAAACTCCTATTCAATATCTAAATCTGAGACCTCGGGGGAGACCAACCTACATTACACACTAAATGACAGTGACCGAGAAATTGTTGTAATTTGCTTTTACTATATATGTAATGTGAAAATAAAACGTAGAAAAATATTTAATGTTTAATAAGATTTAGTTGTGTAAAACCGGAAGTGATTTTGTTTATAATTAGGTAAGTATGCTACTTCTGTATATTATCATATTCAGATTAAATTGTTAGCACAATAACCAACATAAACGTGTTATTGCCATTCACGCACCGCACAAGTGTGGCATTAGACGAGGTCTGCGGAAATGGTGAAAGCAAACTTTCTTCTATAAATATTCATTAATCTACACAACTTAGTTTCGGAAAATGGGTTCACTACACCGTAACCGTAACTTAATGAAACAAACTATTATTATATAGGTTGTTTACGGTAATTAAAGCAACAGTTAACATCGAGATAAGGACAGTACCACGAACACCAACTGACTGTCGCAAATATATAATAAGCATCTAAATATTCAGTAAGCCATCTACTTCAGTAATTCAGATAAAATCTGCTCTCCCTTCAAATAACTATTTCCTATTAGTTCGGTAGGAATTCTGCATACCTAATGCCTTTGCCATATACCGTCCTATGGTCTAACCGAAAACTAATACCTTATCTCACAATTATTGCAAAACAGATAACAAAATCTTAGGCAACTTTCTCCATGGTCCATAGTTCAAGTTTATACGATCTATTTATTTTGCGTTACATTGTTAATTTGTGAGTAGCTACTCCAGTTAGGTAGTTTAGTTATTAGTTTACTCTGAATTTTATTAAAGTTTGTATATTTGTTAAATCTGATGTGGGTAATTGGATAATCTGCTACGGTACAAGTCCCACGGGTGCCGCCCCCGTTTGTGTAACACTTAACAACTGAAGTATGATACCAATATATAGCATCATACACTTGATAAGAATAATTCTTTGTTACAACTATAAGTTTTAGCTAGCACTCCTCATTAAAGTGAAAATTATTTTAAAAACGATACCCTTCCTTGTAGTAGACACGTAAACTACCTAGTATCTATCTCAAAAATATTATTAAAAAAATATCAAACCGCCTGGAAAACTTTAGAAAATTGATCTTCTGCAATTTCGGGGGCTAATTTCCTGAAATAGCTGCATCGCTTGCATGTGCATGGTCATAAAATAAATCTACAGTACCTGAGTTTCCTTATATTGCACATAAAAGGGATTCTATATGAAATTCTTAAAAATGTGAATAGGTAAATTGTAAGTGCAGTACTATGACTTGGTGCATGTTTTATAAATATCTACATTGTGTTTCATACCCGAATGAGTCGATATTGGGCCCAAGAAGTTGCAGAATCCAGTAAGGGATGTAGTTGAGTTTAGGATTTCCATCGAAAAGAAATTGAAAGTTATTAATGGATGTAGAAGTTCCAAGTTTGGTTCTACCTCTCTGACTGCCATTGACAAGCGGATGAAATGGAAGGCCAGGTAGAAACTTGAGATTGCATTTACAAGCGGAAAGGTAGTGCAGATGTTTGAGTTGAGTGATATTTCGGGGTAGAGAAGTAATAGGATTTCTGTCCACTGCGAGTTCTTCCAGTGCCTCCAGTCCCAAGATTATTTCCGACGGAAGGCATCTTAGTCGATTTCCACTCAACTCCAAAAATACCAATTTCTTCAGCCGTTTCAACTCTAAAAATGAAATACAATACGTTCTCATTCGTTCTGATTCAACGTAGCATGCCATGCTTAATCCAATTACTCCTGTACATCACAATTACCTGGATCACCATTACCTTTTCATGAAAGAACAAAAACATGAGTAGATATGCACTACGCAGGCTACGAAACATGAAGTCTGATATTTCTCATGAAAAATTCGAAAGAAAAGAATCCAATGGAAATAATGCCGAAATAATTATACCCACTCATTTTCCTTTAGATAACCCTTACCTTCAGAAACTGAAACGAAATACATATTATCAGTAAATAATCGAAGTTAATGACGCACTATATAGAATAGAGTATAAACATTATTACTTTAAAATACCTAAAAATCTCCAAATTGAAAGTTTTTCAACCTATGAGAAACTAGTGCGTGAAAATTGTATACGCAAAAGCAGCTTTCTACAAATATAATTTATTGGTCAACAGGGGAAGAAACATTCATTTCAGCATTGTTGCAATTGATTCTAACAATTAAACTTATTAATACTATGTAATATAATTATTAGACACGCGTTAATATTCAATATTAAGCTGTGTCAGTTCAGGAAAGCTAATAGTACCTTCCTTAATTAAAAGCGTCGAAAAGGCTTATAATCGCCTTCGGGTGCCTTTGCGAAGTGATAGCTGATATACTGGAATACATGAAGGTGTTTACTTAGAATGAGATTTTGCAGGACGTGGGCCCAAGGGAATGTAAATAAAATGCATATTGCTACAACTGTTTACGTAGGGTGAGACAATTGTTAATATTTTACCGAAAAAAATGACAAGATATTAGATGAATATGGCAGTGTTAGTGTTCTTACCTGGAGGCAAAGTCTCCAGTTGATTATAAGTTAGCAGAAGATTATGAAGCTGCCGTAAATCCCCGATGGAGGCTGGTAAATGTTGAAAATAGTTTTGACTCAAATCTAAAACTTTTAGACACTTTAATTGCCCCATTTCTTCCGGGAGTGTGGATAATTGGTTGCCAATCAAATAGAGATTCGTTAGGTTTCTCAACTTCCCAATCTCCATTGGCTGCAATCATAAAAATCCTCTCATTGTAATTGCAATACGGAAACTAACACCTAATCAAAAATATTACGGCTAATTGCCTTGAGACATGGTGATAAAAGGACTAGGTATATTGTTTATCCTAAGTAATTGTAAGAGTGTCTTTTTTGAAAGCATCCGAGGTAATTGCTATTTAGAATGTCAATAATCTTCTCAAGCATCAACAATAACACAAAATGAGTCACATGCAGGATATTAATAATTAACATTATTAATTAGATAATTCATTTATAATATTATTATTGTGCATTCTCATCTCAAGTCTTTCCCATGCAATCTAATCGTATCATTTTACCCCAACAGGAGTAACATTAATTTATGCAAATAAAAACGTCTAATATATGTAGTTGGATTTTTTTACCAAATTGGACAAATATACATTGGTTAACACGAAGATTAACCTCACATAATGTATTATGTACACGTTTCTTACGTGCAAAGGTTGAATGCATGCAAGATGCACACATATTCACGTAATATTTACATAACAGACTCATCATTTTTTTCCTTCACTGCTGTAACATGCGTGAAAGAAACTGCTACGTCGCAGTAAAACAAACTCTGCTACGATGAACGTAAAAAGTTTATGTCTGTACATAATTAAATTAACAACATTCTTTTTATGAAATAGTAGGTAATATTCAGGGACAAAATATTACTTATGTCCAATATGTAGATTTATTTTTTATTGCCCATATAGACCCTGGCTATATGTAACAAAAAACATAAACAAACCATAGATTGCTACAAGGTAGTGTCAGTAGGGAAGGATACAATACAAGGTACTCATCAGCGCATAGGAATATTTTGACAGAATTAGTAAATAATAACTTTTGACACAGATTACTTTGGAAATGATCTCACCAGTCTTTCAATGCAGTTTCTCTTGAGGTACATTTCCTGTACATGGTCTCCATGAAGCAAAACTTCCGAAGGAATTTCCTTCAAATTACGATAATTCCAGTGGAGGATCATTCTTTCCTGGATCTCGCGCACGATTTCATAGTCAATTTCCATGTAAACCAGCTGACGGCCGATGTTTCCTATATAGACAAGACATGCGACATACACACCTAAATTCACTAATCCTACATCCTTGCCATACCAAACCTCACCAGTAAATGTATAGACATTACTTTATTACAGTATTACACAATATTCTATATTGTAAAAATATGATATTGTAATGCATTATTGTTGTATGAGTCTCTCATCTTTATTAATTGTCCAATACTTTCTTTTCATCCATTGCTTCTATCTGGGATTCTCAACATGAAACATGGTCACAGTTAGTTTAACAAAATGTGAATTGATATGATGTGATAATTTTAATCATCACACGTATATTGTATTGTGACACATATTTACGCTTTTTTTTATCTTTTCGGTGTATCTGACAATTTGTTTCTTATAATGTTCCCTGGTTATTCACTTAGTGAATTAAAAATAATATGGAAGAATAGCCAACAATTCCTTGCATACCACAGAGGTGCATCGTATTGTATGACTATGAATTTTATGCATGAGATGTTACTTGTAGTTGTATTTTACAAAATCTAAGAAATATTTATATCGATACCGATTCCGGTAAGAAAAATATATATGGTATAAATTACCTTGTCAGGTAGTAGCTTTGCAGATCAAGTCAAGAATCACTCAGGGTAATAGCAGAATCACTTATATGTTTGGTACAAGGTCTATGTTACACGCAGACAACAAAAGGCTAGTTTTTGGTGTCTCACTCTAAAACTCGACTGTTAACTGTTTCCTAATGATTAACGCAACAATCATGTGAAAATTTTGGATCTTGTGTTTGCAGTTATGTATTCGCTTTAGTTAATAGCTAATTTAATACGGCTGGTAAAAATCGGAGCAAGTTCAGTTTTCATGACAAGACAAAAATAATACAGTGAATGATCATGAGCTACTCGGCATAAAGCCAATAGAACGCGATATGTAAGTTAAGTACATACTCGTTCTCAACCTATTCATACTGTAAATCTAAACATATACAAAGTGAGAGAAGCAGGTTACAAACAGTATATGTATTTTACGTTTTGTACATGTGTGAATATCCTTATTATGCATGAATACATGTAATTACAATTTAAACACGTGTACTAAAATAAACACATGAATCATATAATATACGCGCATGTAATGTAATTTTATTGTATATACAGAAATTTCACGTAAAGAGGTAGTTAATAACTTATTATAGGTATGGTATATGACAATGGGGTTTCACAAATGAGTAATAGACAACATTATTATTGTTAATGTTCGAAACATGTCATTTGTTGTTAATAAACAGGTACCAAATTACGTTTCAAAATATGACTTACATGTACAAAACATTTATCAGTGTTTTATACATGTCAGTTGAAAGTGGTCGACCCGTCAAAGTGATCAGTCCCGTACCGCGGCTCTCATACTTTCCATAAAATATAGACTCCAGACTCCAGCTGTTAAAAGTTGGGGCATAATGAAACAAAATAGTGTAGGATTTGGAATCAATTTTGAA
>JABASD010002783.1:0-23998 GCA_019776165.1 Pogonognathellus flavescens
TACCCTAAAAGTCTAAAATAGCAGATCTACGTTCGCTAGAACCATAGATTAGCTCTTATTAGCATTTATAATTACCATTCATTGTTCACTACATGTAAGATAAGAACAGACCACTTGCCATTTTTAGCACTTAGCAAAAGACCAGAGAATTAACCAACTTATTTATGACTTAAAGATTGGGCTACTACGGCTAGACATGTTCATCAATTCCTATGCGGTGAATGTGGTCAGTGTAGGACATACCAAACTAATAAAAAAATTATATAGAAATTAAAAATACAAATTAGTGAATGGTAATTATCGGCTAGAAATTAAATGCAATGCAATTCAAACATTATTTTTATTATTATTGTTCATACATTTGGTAAATATGTAGTAAACACTGACTGACCGAATAATTCAATACAAATTGTTTACTCGACCTCGAATGCGAATGTCGTATTAGCTGTTAGATTTGGATTTGACGTTGATATTTGTCGAGTGCACAATAATAAATTACTGATCAATTAATTAGCTAATGACTAAGTGATACGGCTAGTATAGAAATAATACATTTTGTATTATGTGGAAGTTTATATGGAAGATTGAAATGTGTGGAACATGCTACATTACATTGTATTGTACAACTTTCAGCTATTTGTATGACTATAAAAAAGTACTAAACTAAACTGAATACAAAAATGGGTATATAGTATATAACAAAGTGAATAATCGTTTGAAAATTGTTAAGAGCTATTTATTAACAAAATTATGAACTGTACTACTCACTTCAACTATATATGGTAAATATTTTGATCTTGCACGTTTGCACTCTATTTGTTCGGTGTAAATTTCAATTTATATATCAGCAGATTGTCACTGCGAAAGGATTAATCGAATCTAATCGTAAGAAATTCTCTTGAGGTTTCATTTGATAATTTTACTTTACTCATGTCATAGAAGAAACGATACAACTTGGACAATTTCTGTTAAAGTTTGAAGGGTTATTTAAAGCTAAAGGAAATGTCGAAATGTGGTCATGTGGTGTATATTACTCAATTACGATTTCACCGAATGTTCTATAGCCTTATGTGTTAGCTGAATTGAATATGATTGAAAGGTGGATTATTCCTTTACATGTTTTTATTTACAATTTATATGGTTTTATTTGTTGTTTGCAGAATTGTGAAGTCAACACGTAACTGAGAAACTACTTTCATCTTGACCAATATTCAACCAAATCGGCTTTTCTCTGCGATCATGAGCCAGCACAACTTTGTACAGATTTGAACTGTTTTTTCCTAATATCGCCTAGTTTCACACATGATTTTCGAATATTGCAACATATTTTTTATAATTACATTCTCGCCCGTTTTGAGAAACCAGTTTTACATGTGGCAAAAGTTGAAGATAATACGTTCATGACGTAACCCGAAAATACTGAATTGAAGGATACTGTGCTTGTGACAAGGGCACAGAAAAGTAAATGGACAGTGACGACAGTGAATGTGTTCACCCATCTTCGATGCATTATAATACGACTCTGCACTTTTGCAGACCGATCGCCGTAACGGCGACTTTCCCCCTATAGACAGTCGGAAGAGTCAAACCACGACCAGACACAAAGTCGAATTCCTTTAATATGCAATACTGGAAGAATCGAAGGCGTAGTATATCGCCGAGTGTTTCGAATACTGCTCATCTTTGGAAATGGTTGGAAATCATTATTGCAGCTTTCGTGTTATTTTCATGCAGTATTAACAATGTCACAGCAAGTTCTGAGAGGATTCACAATGGAAATAGTAAGCCCTAATTTTATAGAACGAGCATGTTATGTTAATTCTAATTAATCATCTATCAATCACTGAGACTGAAGCAAAAGAACTAACATTCCTTTTAATTTATTTTTAATTTTCAGTTTGTCAACGTAAATTCATTGGTAACACTGCTGATTTAAAAGAACTAAGAGGTTGTAGAGTAATTGAAGGTTCTCTGCAAATCCGTCTAATTGAACAAGGACTACCACAAGAATACAAGAATCTCAGTTTTCCTGATCTCAGAGAAATTACTGGTTATTTTCTAGTTTGGGAGGTCAAAAATTTAACAACATTGGGAAACATATTTCCTAACCTAGCCGTAATTCGTGGGCATGAGTTAATACACAGCTACGCTCTCCTCATCAGAAACGTAATAAATAATTAATCATTTGTTTACTTGTACTGCGTAGCATCATTTTCAAAACAACTTTCACCTCGTGCTTCCAGAAAAAACATGGGAAGTGTCTATATTTTTTTTGAATATGTCAACAGATGGGAGAAATGCAAGAAATCGGATTACCTGCTCTGACAAATATTGAACGTGGCAGCGTATGGATTAATGATAATCCCCATTTATGCTACGTAGATACAATAGACTGGAATAAAATTGTCAATGACAAGAGCGAGTCCAACAATCTGGATATACAAGTAAGTTGAGTTATATTCTCTTCTTCTCTCTCTCGGTTATGACAAGCATCATAGGGAAACTGACATTTGGACACGAAAAACGAGTTCATTGCGTATAGTTATATTCTTATATTGTTATTAGTCAATCAACTGGGTAAACGCATGCCTATAATACAGAGTTTAACATGTACCACGACTACAACGTTTTATTTTTTACCATTTTTGGGGATTCTTTCGTAGAAAAAGTTCTATTATTACATCACATCCTATATAATATGTACACATGTTAAAGAATACTAATCCGAAATTTCTACGTCGTAGCTGTAAAAGTATATCATGATTCATGACGCAAAAAGCCGCTATGGTTTATAAATGCTTTCAACCTCACATCATGTGCATAATACAGTTGATCCAGAAGCAGTGATGTTGATATTGTAGAAGCGGTAAGAAGATGTAGGTTGTAGGCCTTATCTATCTCTTCTCTCTGTCCCTATTAATGTATAGTAGTGGGTAGGTAGGTGTAGGAAGGAGACTTACTGTGTGGTGAACGCGTAGGAGGAAGAGGATGTGTACATTGTGTTATACTATTAAGCTGTATTCTGTATTTATCTCACAAAGAATAGTGGAGTGTTTGTATGTGCCGTCTGTTTACTATGTGTACTAGGTGTCTTTTCTGGTTTCACATAGAAGTATTCATGCGCTGGATGCAGTACGTAGTAGTTTCTAAGGAAAATATGACATGTTATATATCTAAAAGACTTTCTTAAGCAGGCAGACCTTACTATGAACCAAGTAAAAGTATTGACTTGTTTCTGTCTGGTTTACTTGCCTTTTGAGGACGTCTGCACTTGTGTGGGGCCAATTCCGTAGTACTTTCCTTCTGGGCATGGTAGTGGGAGAGTTAGCATTACAAATGAACATTGTATATAGAGAATAGAGATGCATAGAAGAGTTTTGATAGCCCTTTACTTCAAAGCGGAGGAGGGGGTTTCTTTTCCGAGATGAGATTCCCGCATTTCCCCAAATTATTTAGGAGAGAAAGCGGGTCTACTTTTGGCAAAGGAACCCAAGTTCGGAATGATATGGTATGTGTCTGTCTGTGTTATGTCTACGGTTGTGTAACGTAACGTGTTTGTAAGTGCTTACTACGTATTATTCGAAAACTAGTACGATTCAGGAAAAAGCCAGTATAAATAGGAACCATGTGAAGTGAAGAAATCTTCAGACATATAGCGAAAATCTATATATATTTTACACTAGTTGACTACTAACCTTGCTTTATGTGTATGGATGAGAAAGCAAGCGCAAAGCGAGACTTCGGTTGGAAAGTTAGAAGGAAAGTAGTCAGTGAAAGTACTGCGGAATAGATTTAGGCTCTATGGGACATTGTCGGGCATTTCTTATATGTACAATAGACGTATCCACTTCTTTTGCAGCGTAGTAGAAAGTAAAATAACTACTTTGTATGTATTTTCCGATGTTATTATGACCTTGTTTGGCTTTACATGACATGACACAAAATACGTAATTTCTCCAACGTTTCAAATGTGTACAGGTTCAGGTTGGATGGAAAAGATTTTATATGATATCATAATATCATCTATAACACAATTTCCCTTTGTGTAGTATATGTATGACATAGTACTATACAATTATTCCAGCGTGCCAGCACCAAAAGCTAACCAGGTACTTTTTTGTGAGTATTTATACGTGATGTGATGAGATGATGCTCTTTGACTCACTCATACAAATATTCAGATGTATGTATTGGCAGTATTGGTTCAGAGTTTAGGGATTTGTTTTTTAGTTCATGCATGGAATTTTCCCCCGTGTAATACGTCGTCGTATGCTGTACCAGATCTTCTTTGTTTATTTGGAAGGTGTTTTCTAGTATTTTCTGGATATTATATACTAGTAAAGACTTAATAAGACGCTGTATTAACGCCAGTGCCAAAGCATTTTACATTGTTTACATGTTAGATAACGGGTAACGTTGCCTCAGTACAGAAATCTGAAATAACAGTTCAATTGTGGTTGCAGTTGCAGAACTGCAACCGTGATTCAATATTTTTCATTGGAGTTGTGAGTAATACGGTTTTGTTTCTGAAAACTAAGGAAAACATACAATGACGAATACTGTATACGTGAATGTTGTCAGAAAAAGTTCGAATACCTAATTATAATTCCGTGTTTAAGGACGCTACTACAATAATAATGACTAAGATTTGGCTATTAATTTGGAATGAATCACGGGAACAAGTATGATAGGGTCTATATATGTGGAAATTAAAGGGGAGTAAAGAGAAAGCACGAAAATGGGAATTATGAGTAACCTTCATTGAATTCTTTATCAATTTCTGGCATGTAGCCTTGTAGCCTCGTCTCTGTTTTTCGTTTCAAACCATACATGGAAAATCTTCCAAACGTCACCCGAAGCAAAATCGAAGGCCCACAATCGTATCCGGCTGACCGTTGCCTTAAAATTTTGCTCGTAAAGGACTAGTGACACGAACCGGTGGCCTTTGGTCACCGATCGATGTCAGATGTCACCCAGCACATCACTCAGCCCCCTGCGTCACCCGAAGCTGCTTCGCAGCTTCTGGAAGATTTTCCAGGTATGTTTCAAACACTGTGTGAGACAAGTACTGCGCTTCTTTCTACGTTCGTAGTGAAAATACTACGCATTTAGACTTAGAAAGTACCTAAATACAGTTTTTCAGTAACAGTGGTGGTCTTTCCAGAACTTCCCTTGGGGTCCCAACCCAAATACGATGTTGTACAAGGAAAGTTAGGAACGTATTTGTAGTTTGATAGTAGGAATAACATACCGTGAGTAATAGCCATATAGACAAAACTTTTAGTTTGTTTGGTTGGTTTGGATTGGCCAGACAGACAAAATCAATACTACGTAGCGTAACCTACTCTCCGTAGACTGCATGTGACTTTTCTTTAGCGTGCTTTCTCTTTCATACCTTTTTCTATATGCGATGTAAATATACGATAAAGAAAGAAAGAGCTATTATATCTTTCGTTTCGAGAAGGAGTACTTTTTCACGGTGTTTAGAGACGGTGACTGTCTGGCATGAGTAGACTTTTACAATGCAAAAGTTGTAGTAAGTCGTAGTATACTTTCTGGCGGGCTTTTCTCTGGTAGATTCTTCAGACGGAACGGTGGTGTATTAAAAGAAGCTATGTATATAGCTTTTACTACGAAGTACGAACGCCCTTTTCACTTCCTCTCCTCTTTCCAGGATTTCAGCTCAAACAAATTACCATAGAAGTATTTCTACTGCGCGTTACAAATGAACTCGGGACTCGTATTCAAAAGCGGTAGAGCATATTAATGCGCAATTTGGTTTACTTTGTACCAAGAATGAATGACATCCAATTATTTTAAGACTAGTAGATATAAAGAGGCGACTTTTTTGATGAAAGAGATGAAAGGAAAGCAATAATAATAGTTATTGTGTAATAATGTTTGTGTTACACGCAATGAATATAGGTATTTAATGGGTTTGACTGTTTGAAAGAAAAGTATTGTATGTTTTTATGTATTCTGGTTACCAATGTTTTTTTCTTTTGCAGAACAATAAGCCAAGTGAACAATGTCCTAATACTTGCCCCAGCAATTGTACAAAATCTGACAATCGTCCTGTTTGCTGGAGCAACACCTTATGTCAAGGTAATATATATTTTCAAGATTTCATTCTGTTGTGTAAGTTGTGTTGGAATGATTGATGTGGTTAGAAAAATACTTCGCGAGAATACGAAAACAGTGTAGTTAATTATCACTTTTTTACTAAAGATGACTTAGATGACAACAGCTATTTATTATTCATGCTTTTGAGGCTTTTGAGCGTATGACTCCCAGTGAGTTTCCAGTTTCGTCAGTTTCCACCAATACAATATAGAGTAGGTAATCCTCACTTTAAATGCATGTTTACTTCAAAACAACAACGAAAAGCAGGATAGTGGAATTTAAGAAGTTTCTAATAACAAATATTATTGCATCTCGTCATTTTAGTCGAGGAATTTCTCAGTGGGATGTCTGACTGACATCTAGTCTAGTAAAGTATCTCTCATTCATTTTATACCATGAATTAGGTACACAGTCATGCTTTCCATATTACAACACAACTTCTACCTAACTGACCAACTAGGTATGAAATATATTGCAATTTATACAGTAAGGTGCTGACTATCTGTAAAAGCAGTGACTTGTTTGTAGTTTGTGGTCTGGTGATGCGAATGTAAGAAAATCTAGCCGGTTTCTGGAATGTGGACGACCAGCTTGACTGCAAACAAGATGTGAGATAAGATAGTGAAGATGTAGCTTTGAAAATTGCTATACCATGCATCATTGCTAATGCTATAGCCAGACTAGAATATTGTACAGTCAAATGTGACGTAGTAGAGTGTACTAGAATACAAAAACAACAGAATCGGCAAAACAATTTACTTAAGTAATTCTATGTTTGTTTTTTCAAAGTTCTTCTGTATTTGTGTAATGCATATTTTACATATGAATAACATCCTGCGTTTTCACTGTGTATAGTCATTCCTAATTAAATTAAGTTCGGTTTCATCACTCTACTAACTACAGCGTTGCGTGATAAGCAATTTGTATCTCTGCAAGTAAAATATAGCTAGGTATTTGTACCCATGATTGGACTTTTACAAGACATGGGATATTTTTGAGCCAGACAGACCTTGCAAAGTGAAAGAATTATTTTATTTGTATCACGTATTTTACTCTCAGCCAGGCCATTCAATAGGTGCCGTATTTCAATATCCAATCCAATGTAATGCATAATACACCTTGCGTTATTTATAAACATAGGTTTTGATCAATAAGTCACATTGCTTTGTTATGTTGGCCATGTTTGCCTTATAAATGATATTCGTGAATCATGACTATGACTATGCTGTAGTTTGTAAGGAAAATGAAACTACCTATCTCATTTTTAGTTTTATTTAGCAGAAAAGCCTTATGTGTTATGGTAAAAGAAACTGGCAAGTTCTAAAACTATATTACTATACTTATATTATTTACTGAATTCACTGTATCAGTATTACCATGTGCGATTCTAGAATCACCTTCTACTTTAACCATGAGTTGTATTGGTAGACACAGACAGACAGTGTAGATTTGCCGTACGATTCTTGTCTTCACCAGCCGAACGGTTATTATATAATATTTGCCATTACGTTCTTAACGTATTTGATATTGGCCTTTTTGAACCAAAGTTCACATGTACATGTAGAGTAGTAGGTAGAAGAGAAACATGACGGGCATATTTTTATATTCATACATTATTCGTATAGTGTGTTGTGTTATGTTACACACATGCACCATAATAACCAAAGCAGTGCCGAGACTTGCGAATCTGAGCACTCTAATGTACGTGCAAACAAAGTCTCATAATATATTCAAGCTAGACATGCAGACATTAGACTGAACAAAAATAAAAGTTGTGTAGGAAATACACCTTAGGCACCTACGGAGAGTCGCTCAGTCTTCAATGTATAGGTAGTTCGTAGTGCAAGTGTAGCCATCACTAGTTTCTATAGGGCAGCTTGTGGCTATAGGTATATTTTATGCTGGGTCCATTGTAACTTTGTTCTATTATTGTAGCGAGTGTATATCCAAGATAAATCCTTGAACAAGGTTATTCATCTTGCGTCTGTCTTATGCATGTTATTATTTTTACTATACAAAGTTTCACGTAGTAGGTACTTATACGATTAGTTAATGCTTAGGTACTAGGTGTATAGTGTATGTCTGTTTCTCTGCCTTTGCTACACCTTAGACCTCAACTACGCAAGCAATTGCTAGACATAAAGAATGATAGGTACATGCATGATGCATACATGTGATACATGCCAAACCATGCCATTTATGTCTGGTTCGGTCGGACTGCTACACGGAAATAAGTGGAATGCTAATCCACTTATTTCTGCAATGTTGAGGAGCAATTATGAATATTTTCGCCGTTTCGTATTGATTTCATTGAATAATTGTAGCAGTTCTGAAAAATTCTTGTGAATTGCTGTCTGATTGAATTATGTAACGAATAAATGAATAAGATAGCACGTTACGTTAAGTTTACACGTAGCTATATATAGGGCGACTTCGTTATTAAATTACAGTATTCCAAATGCCACTACTACTACACAGTTTATGTTGCGTAATTGTTTAAATGTTTAATGAATTGATGCGTGTGGGTTTGGTTAAGGCTCGCTGGTGGAAATACCTCGCGATCCTGCGATCCTAGATACCGGGAAATTTTCGGCGAAGCCGAAAATTTCCTTGTTAAAACACAGGCAAAAAAAAATTTGCGAAAAACATGCGAAATTTTTTTTTGCCAATGCATTTTGTGCCCAAAAAAATCGGGAAATTTTTCTAGGATACCGGGAAGAAAAAGTTTTTTCCAGCAGCGATTAAGGCTACTTTATATTCTACGGGTTTGTTATTGTGTCTGCTTTGCATGTCTGATACGTGTCTGCAGATAGTAGCGTACCTAATTGTACACAAGCAATTGTTTAGTTATTTTTGCCATTCATTATTATTATCGTATTTTAATGCGGTTCTAATTTCCGAAGCGCAGCAATAACTAGCGATAAGTCTAAGCGAGTATAAAACACATTATATTAAGAATATATACTCATGCACATTATGACGATCTAAAATGATTTTTTAATTTTCTTTTCACCATGGATTGAATTAATTATTATGCATATATTTATTATATTCACAGTAATTGACAGCCAAGCTTGCAAAAACAAAAGCTGCCTTGGTCATTGTTCACCGAGTGGAGAATGTTGCAACCCTGAATGTCTGGGAGGATGTACTGGCACTGGACCCCATGAATGTTTTGTTTGCAAAAATGTGTATTTCAAGGAAAAGTGCCTGGACGCCTGTCCTGCTACTTTCTACGAGGTAAATATTCTTTCGTTTACTAAACTAAAACCTTATTGTGAATAAAATTAATGTGCACAATTTCCTTGTTTTCCCATACTTCGCAATTAGGTGAGACAGGAAATCATTTAATTGTAAACACACAAAAAAATTCTGTAAAATAGTAAATACAGACACAATCCCATATTATATTATTTTCTATTTTGGTTTTTATAATAATTGTAAACATCCGTTTTTAATTCCTTAAAATATTTACAGTAGTTTGAAATTATTAATTATGCAGTATGTCTCAAGTTTTTAAGTATATCTAACAGACGAGAGACTACAGCTCGTATTTTATAGCTTGTAATTTATGGATGTTGTCGGAACTGATTCTATCACAGATACTAGATGCCATAAGTACTCGTTTCTTCACTTTCCGAATAATTTTTATCACATTATGAAACCCAGAAGAAATTCAATCGTGTACAATTTAATCATCTGATTGTTAATAAGTGGTCAATGTTTGCAACTTTTGCATTTCGTTTCGATATAAATCTGTTTCACAGATTGCTTTCTTTTAGTCTAGTCTAAATGAATATTGTTCTCAGAGAATTACATAACTACAAGGAACCAATAACTTTGGTGGTTCAAAGTCCATGATTTTCATTTTGTGAATGGGTATATCAAAAGTTGTGCTCTATGTACAGTTAATACTTTCATGGTCAGGCCATAAAAATATTCAATGTGTCATATGTTTTGCATTATTTGCATGGTTAAGTTCCTGCATTTAATACATGCAGTATGTAAACAAGTAAAGAGCTAACAGAAAGTAACTAAGCAGAGTATGCTCGGAGTGTTTGTTTGTGGTTCCCATAATCAAGGACTAATAATGTTGTTTATGGTTTAATATTTATTGTGTGATTGCTTTGATAGACACACAAACAAATTACGCAATATGCATTCAAGGTCAATGCTATTTATCCGTTTATTAAAACAGGAACACCACTCGGCCTTCTCCATTGAAGTAATCACTTTTCGTTTCGAGTTTGATTAATTCCGAAACCAAAAGAAGTGTTACTACTGTAAAGGCGGAGATGAAGTCATTTTAAGTGTACAATGTGCTTGCAAGTATCACGCTTATTATTACGATGCAGAAGTATTTTATTGTAAGAGTTATAGTCTGCGGGGGAACACTAGTAAGTGCTGGAAAAATATAGATGATTCACATGACTATAGATGTATGCTTTGTTTATTAATAAACATCCTGCATACAAAAAGACGTTGTAGTTTTTATTAAATAATTGCCTCCACCGTACCGAGTGCAAATTTTTTAAACAGCTGTTATCGTTACTGTATAAGATTAGATTGTTAGAAAGAAGTCGTATTATGAAACTCAAAAAGTTATAATTTATGTGATACATTAGGAATTGTGTATCTAATCATGTATCACTAAAACACGAGAACAAAAATTCATCATTTAGTAGGAGTTTGTATAATTGTAGTTGCAAGTTTACATTAAGTGTACTGTTGTGAGTTGAAGTGTAATACTGAGCTTATTTTTTGGGTAATTAATGTAAATATTAATCTTAATCTTCATTCTATTACTTATTTTGCAGTACTTGCAGCGTCGCTGTGTAACAAAACAGGAATGTTGGGACATTGAAGTTCCTAATCCAACAGATAACAGCAAACCACCTTCCAGAGGCAAATTGTATCAAGATAAGAGTGGAAAATTGTCTTGTCTTCTAAAGTGTTCTAAAGACACTGAACTATCACCAGATGGGAAAAGATGCATTCCTTGCGACGGTAAGTTGTCAGTTTTGTAATTCATATCATTAATCATTATGCATTAAAATGAATGATTTTATTTTCAATGTTCCTTTTTTTGCACTCAGGTGCTTGCAAGAAAGTATGTGAGGGTTTACAGGTAGATTCGATAGCGGCGGCAAAAATGTTGGCTGGATGTACGCGAATCAATGGCGCACTTATGATAAAAATCCGCGGATCTGCTGGTGGAAAAGCAAGACTGGTGAAAGAACTAAAAGAAAATTTGGACAAAATCGAAGAAATTGATAACTACCTTGTCATAACTTATACCTACTCCATCTATTCATTGGACTTCTTGGAAAACTTAAAAAGAATAAGGGGACTTGTGTTGGATCAGGGGTAAATAATTTAAAACATTATAATCGATTTGCTGGATAATGATTTATGTATTAGGTAATGGATTATAATACAAATTGTATGATTAATTGTTGATTCTTTGGCAATATGTAGGTATGCAGTTATCATAAAATCTAACGACAATCTGGTGGAACTATGGAATTCTACCTCAAATCCAAACCGTACTATTACCATTGAAAATAAGGAAGCTAGAGTGCTCTTCCATTATAATCCAAAATTGTGTCCCAACAAAATATGGGAATTTGTAAATCAGGCTGGAATTGTCAGACCTAAAGATGACAAGATAGACATCGGTATTACCAATGGGGACAAAGTTCCATGTAAGTTAATATAAAGCATCGATTGGTTGTATGCGTAAACTGTATAATTGTTGTTTTACATTGCTTTTAAATTATATTTTTGGAAGGTAACACCCGAAGGTTAATAGTGCAGGAGTGTCGGAAATCAAACTCATCCGTGACAATCAGATTTGAGAATTTTCGTCGCAATTTAACCCAGACTCATCATCTGCTAAATTACGAAGTTTCGTACAAAGAAGCTCCTGATTATCCTCGAAAGAATGTTTCAATTTATGATGACCGTGATCCTTGCGGTGAAGATGATTGGAGTATTTTGGATGTTCCTAAAATACCAGATGATAAAGTTAGAGGAGTATCCCAAGAAGATGAACCACCGTGGGAGGACGAACGTATTATTAATGGGCTAAAGCATTTTACGTGGTATGCTTTGTACGTGAAGACCATTGTCATTCCAGATGAAACATCTCCGAACAATAATACTGGAGCTCAATCCGATCTCATTTACTTTCAAACACTGCCGGATACTCCAAGCAAACCATTAAATGTTGATCTTACACCAATTGATCCTTTCACGGTTAGAGTAACGTGGGAACCACCTACAACACCAAATGGTGTTTTGGATCACTTTAAAATTCTTTTGAAAGAGCAGAAGGAGAATCAAAATTTTCTCGACCAGAGAGATTTCTGTCATGAGGGTCGTACCGAAAAAAGCTTTTCTTTTGGAAGACAGTACGCCCATTTAGATTCTATAGAAAGTACCAGCGGAAAAACTACATTGGACCATCATCTGAATGAAAAGGAATGTTGTTCATGTTCTGCGCCTACGTTCCCTGGTTTTGATAAAACCAAACAACGTAGTAACATGAATGAAGAATGGGTCAAATTGCAAGAGGATGTTGATAATGCGATGATGAATGCTGTTTTCATTAAATTCCCCCAATCAAAAAAAGGTGAAAGCAACGATATTTCAAAATCCGAAAGTCGAAGACGTCGAAGAAGACAAATTTCTACTTCTGAAGACTCTTCAGAATCCAAAGCAAAAGTTTTTCCTGGGGAGCATCATGAGCCAAATAATAAACCACCAATAATAGACTGGACAAATACTTATGAAATGAAATATAATCCTGATAAAAAGCAATATGAGTTCACCCTTCCAAATTTAACCCATTACACTACCTATACTATCGGGGTGCAGGTTTGTCGTCAGCCTGCAGAATCCAGATTGTTCACAGAAGCTTGCAAAAAGGATACCCGAAAGCCATCCAACCCAGATAACGACACAGATGCCACCCTTGAAAGCGCTAGAACCGCCCAGTATATAGAAAGTGATTTGAAAAGAAACTGCTCGGAAATTGTTTACGGAAGGAATGCTGGGAAAAGCAATATTCAGACGATGCCTTCACGTAAATTGCCATATTTTTATTGCACTTAAAGGTTGTTAAAAAGTTTAATTGTGTAAATGTAAATTAAACCGAAATCTTAATTTTTTAGCATCTGCTGATGAAATCGATGTCAGGACAGTTACAACAAATGTAACCGGAAATAAACTTCATCTGCGTTGGGAAGAACCTAAAAGGCCCAACGGGGTTGTTATGGCATACGTCGTTGTCGTCAAAAGGGTGGATGGTTCTGGGGAACATGGAAGCCACCGAGGATGCATAACAAGAAAAAAGTTTCAAGAAGCTGGTCATAATTTTACTTTGCCTGACATTCTCATTCCTGGAAACTATAGTGTCAAAATTCAAGTTGTTTCGTTGGCTATGGACTCCAATTTTACGGAGCTGAAATATTTTAATATAGTGGTAAAATTCTTGCTACCAGTTTGTAAAATACCATAAATATGAAGAAAATTTTGATGATCTAATTCATGTATTTTGTATTATAGGACTCTGCTGAGGGAGAATTACGATTCTGGCTATTAGTTATTATGTTACCACTAATGCTCTTAATCTGTCTCTGCGGTTTACTGACATTCTACTACATTCGTAGAAATGGATTTTTGAATGGACAGGTTGTAAAATCGACTAACCCTGTGTACATCGACAATGGTAAATTTACCTTACTTACGGTATTATAAGTCTACTTAAATTGCTAAATATAATATTCATTGTGAGCTAATAACTGGTTGGATATTATACAGTTGATATTCCAGAAAGGTGGGAAGTTCCGAGAGATAAAATAGAATTACTTAAAGATAAGTCTCTTGGGCAAGGATCGTTTGGTATGGTTTTTGAAGGAAAACTAAAGGACTTTGACGAAAAACGTCCTCTGATACGGTGTGCTATTAAAACTGTCGCTGAAGACGCCACCAGCGAAGATCGGCATTTATTCCTTAAAGAGGCAGAACTCATGACTAAATTAAGTTGTCATCATTTAGTGAAACTCCTAGGAGTTGTATCAAAAACTCAGCCTACTTACGTAATAATGGAACTGATGGTACATGGAGATTTAAAAAATTATTTAAGAGCTCGAAGACCTGACTCACCATACAATGGAGGAGAGCCTCCTCCAACCCTTAAGGTACTAATATCGCAATTTAGAATTATTGAATCAAAATCTGAATTTGTTCCATTATGTATTGTAGTGTCAAGTGTAGTGTAATATTTAATAATATTTAATTTTGTATTTTGCAGCAAATACTGAGAATAGCTTGTGAAATTGCTGATGGGTTGGCGTATATTCACAGCCATAACTATGTACACAGAGATTTGGCAGCTAGAAACTGCATGGTGGCAGATGATATGTCAGTTAAAGTTGGGGACTTTGGAATGACGAAGGATTTATTACAGACTGATTATTATAGAAAGCAGACAAGAGGACTCCTTCCTGTCAGGTAGGATATTCGTCATTTTACACAATCACCTTGCTTCTGGGAACCATGAAGTAATGTTATAATTTTTAATTGTAATCATTAGGTGGATGGCACCAGAATCGCTGCGTGATGGAGTTTTCACTAATCAAACTGACGTTTGGAGTTTCGGAGTGGTTTTGTGGGAAATGGCCACTTTAGCTGCTCAACCATATCAGGTAAAAGAGAATGTCTGAAGCTCTTATTCCAGGAATCTGTGAGAAAGGAGATGCTAATACTTCGTGTGCAAACCTTCATTAATATGTATTATTTGTTACACAGGGCCTTAGTAACAGTCAAGTTTTACTATACGTACAAGGAGGTGGGACAATGGAGAGACCAGATAATTGCCCTGAAATTTTGTATAACCTAATGATGCAATGTTGGGATTTCGATTGTCGTCTAAGACCTACTTTCACTGACATTTTAGAGAAGTAAGGACATTCCTAAGTTTTAATGTAGCTTTAGCTTCAACCCATTCATACGCCTATTATCCTAATCTTCCATTCCAGCCAGCGTCATTGCATTGTTCAACCAACTTAACCATTTTATTTAACTATTTCGCAGTTTGACTCAAGATGTGGATACTGGCTTTGCCAGAGTTTCATTCTTCCATTCGCGCGAGGGACAAGAGTTTAAATATCTGTGTAAAAACAGACCGGTTGTCGACGAGGCTTGTACTGTACGCACTCCACTTCGAGCTACAATGGACGAAATAGAATCAGATCTTGATGACTACGATTCGGACGAAGATCGCAATATAAGACTACAAGACATGATTGACGATCTGAACAGCGAACCCTCAAGATACCAATTGCCAACTAGTCCAACGATGACGACAACTGGTTCTATACCCACCAACACTACAACGTCAATGCTAAACGGCTTAGCTTTAACTCCTGTCACGTCAGGGGGAAATAAATTCACTTCGTTGACGAATAATAATAATCGAGCAGACGGTTCACTCTCCGATGTGGCGGGCAGTGCATCGCTTCAAAGCACCCAACCAATGCCAAATATAACAACTCCAATACTGAAGCCTTTCACAAATAATTCTAACGCTTTTTCGAATCCCGGTGATGGAAATTATAGTAAGGTTCCCGGAAATCCGGGCGGCGGATTTATCTCTCTTAATTTGTCTCCTAATAATCAGGCACCGACGTCTTCTTCTTCTTCAAGCACACCAAACGGTCTGGAGAATCCTAATGTTCCACATGCCAAGTTCTCAGTTATGATTCCAAATAGCCAAAGTTCCGGACAAATCAGTAGTAACAATAGTCGTGTAAATAATAATAGTAGTAATAATAGTAATGCCAACAGTAATAGTGCGTCGACACCCAACAGTGCTCCTCCAGGCAGCAATGAAAGTTCAAAAGCATTAAGTATATCACATTCGCCAAGTGATGGAAATAAAGTGAGTAATGGAGGAACAAACGTTAATTTGGGTAATGTGAGTATGTCTAGTGCGGGAGGAACGAGCACCGGTGGAAATGGGTATATCACTCTGAGACACTCACCTGTGTACGAGAGCCACCCGAAAAGTAATAAAACTTCGCAGTTCTAACAGTAGCCGTAGAGTTGCATTCACACATTATTAGGATGATGAAGGTGTGCCTATAGTTTTATGCAAAGGATATACCTGTTTTGGAAGTGACATCAGCCAAAAACAACCAATTGTTCTTCTAAAAGTGTGAGTGTGTATATTTCGCAGTGTGTAAAGTATGTGTAAAGAACTTGTGCAGAAAACTCAACGGACTACTAGTATATGAAATGTTTTTCTCGTTGCCAGTGACATAAAGTGGACCAGTTAACCAGTTAGCTTCATGAAATCGACGTGCTATCTTTATATTATAGAAACTAAATTACATACTTAATAGATAATGAAATATTCATTGTAAAACAAAAATAGTTTACTACGGGAGTAGTGCAGGGCTGCTGTATTGTTTCGTAACTGCACAAGAGCGTATTATTAAGAAAGTAACATCTACTAGATACATTTTCTACGTACACACACTACTACTATGTATGACTATGATAGCTCGTGTAGCTATACAGCTACTGTAGGAAAATAATTTTTTCCAACATAATCATTTAGTTTTGTACAAATCCTAACGGCATAATATAACATGCCAATAATTACGTTTATGTGTCTTGTATTTTAATGCAGAGGAAAAAATAGAGTTATTTATATGACGATGGTATTTATTGTGTTTGCAGTTTCGTATTTGTTGTTTTGTATTTATGAAGTATTAGTACTAAGTTGTTTTTCGTTGACATTCACACCGGTTATAGTCGATATATGTATTTATAAGGGTGTATTCATCTACCGAATAGATTTACCTTTGCTTATCATCATTAATATTAAATTGCAGGTAATAATGATTAGTTAGCGTTGTAAGGTTTATTTATTAAAAATTAGTAATGTTAATTTGAGGTATTGATACAAACATCCAATTAATTAATACTTTGTTTATTCTACAGTACGATAAAGTACAGTAGTACGCTACCAAATGTTGTGTTACGCATGCCGAAGTATAATACTGACACAGACCAGCCACAGTGACACGTTTCCTATTTGCTACGATCCTCGTCTAAACTGATCTCAAAATGTAGAATTAAGATGACAGAGTTTTAGGACTATATTATATATGTACACAGAGAATAATTTTGTTTTTTGTTTCCGTTTAATATAGACTACAACAATAGTGAGTATATAATATAATCGTAGTGTTATACAGCCTAAATAAGTTGCGGGTTTATATTGTTCAAGTAGATTTATTACAATTACAGTTCGGTTAGTGTGCTAATTCATACGGGAATAACGGACACACGAATATTGTTAAAAATATCTATGTGTACGTATAGCATGTGCATTCGTGTCGTTAGAAATAATGATAATACACATAAATGCTATGATGATGTAATGGTAGTTGTAAAGAGTATCTTCCGCTGTGTTCTTCTTGATTCGTTCCTACTACATAATAACGTGTAATAAAATAAGAAAAATAGTTATCGTATTCGTAATTGAAAACGAATACCCAGGTCATAATGTGCAATACTGCTCTCAACTGAAAAATTTTGTGACACGTACCTAAAAACGAAATTACTAATTTCGTCAGTTTCTGTAATACTTGCCTATAATTTAAATGAACAAATTGGATGCTAATTAATAGGCTCCGCTTCTGTATTCTAATATGTAACCAAGATCCTCGTCAGATTCAGCCTGTGGAATCTATAATCTATCAGTAGTCTTTTTGTCAGGATTTGTTCAAATTAGATTTAGTTCTAATTCTTCTTATTTATAATTTATGCTAATTGTATTGTAAGTGGCAATAAGTTCCATTGGAAATTGAATGTAAAATTGAATCAACAGTTTAATTCTATAGTAGTTGTAAATTAATTCGAAACTGTAAAAACCATCAAAAATCAAGACTTCAAGACTACTACAATCTCTGCTCTGAAACGTAATGTTGTTACATTTTAAACTCTGGGTAAGTTGTGAATTCCTTAAAGAGTAGATTAAATAGACATAGACAAGACAGGTCAGGTACTACAAACGTTCAAGTTGCAGTAAAAACTTGATTATTCGAAATTCGAACCACGACAAGACAAACAGAACTAAAAGTTTTGATATTTTCGCTAATAGAGTAAAATCCGAAGGACCTGTTGTCCCGTTTAGTTCGAATAATTGGGTTTGTGCTGTATCGTTAATATTTGTTGGTTGGTATTCACACATCCTCTCGCTTAAAAATTAAATTGCTGACGAATATTATTAATTATTGTGGACCTTCCATATGTACAAATTAGTTGTTAGTGTTTAATTTGTTAGCACAAAAGTATGAGAAATACGAAACGTATTGATGCTGCGTATCGTTGAACTGTGTAAAAATATGTGAGAAATAGCAAGTATTCAAAGTATTCAGTGTTGTTGAGTAGTTGAGTAGTAGTAGCGTAGTAGTTCTAGTAAGCTATAAGAAATCAGACAACTGTGCTTTTTTGTATAGTGCTGTGTAGAATGTAGACCAAAAGTGTAGTAGACAAAGAAATCATATAAAATAAACAGTACCGTATTTATACCTTTCGTAAATTATCAAGAGATGTACTACACTCCTGTGGGGCTGAAGATCAACTATTAAACTAATAAAGTATTTGTTGTTTAACAAAAGTCTTAGAATAATCAACTTCCTTTTCTTCAACATCTTTATTTCAACATACAAGAGTATTACCATTTATTTTTATTTACACAAGATAAGTTTTAAAATAACACACATGTTTGGCACCCCGCTATTTTGGCTATAGCTTCATATAATTAGGGCTTAATTAACTGCAGTATTTTGCTTTTGCAGACATCGTAAATACTGGATCAAGTATCACTCATTCATTATAAGCACCACTTTAGTTCAAATTCTGCTTTAAACTCTCAATGTAGTGTTCTTCTCATTGTTCTCATCTTACTAAAACATCTTTATAATCTTGCATGTATTTTGTAAACATTAACACATACATATACAGAATAGTATATATACCTAATTTACTTAAATATATCGTGTCTCATTTATAATTAGTACCCACTGTGTCAGCAACCAAGTTTGAAATGTCATAAAGTGAAATTAGTAGGGTTTTCTTAAGTTTGATTAGTAACATGATTAGTACATAACCGTGTCAAGTTAAACATAGTTATATAGACGATAGACTAGACAGGAAGTCTTCAAGCCAAGAGAACCTCGAAGATTGTCAATGTTGCTTCTCTAGCGTTATCACTAAGAAGCATTGACACTTGAGGTTAGGAGCCCATCATCCTCTCTTAATTCTTAATCATCTTCTATAGTATGGAGATGAGGGTATAGGTTAGGTTTAGGTATTAGGTAGGCAATAGAGGTGGGCTCGGACAAGAATTTTGAGACTTGTACCGAACCAAATCGAACACGGAAGTTCTAACCATCATTTTGCTATATTTTAGTTCAAATTGAGCATAAACACATACAATTTATTTGCATTAATCAATTTAAGTATTAATTTTCATAATTTTAGGCTTAATTTGAGTATTTTGGCTAGTCCAGTTCAGGTGTATCAGAACGCAGAACATAGCCATTCTAGAACGAACGCGAACCATAACAAGTGTTTTCCTAAAATCCCGAACCGAAAGTATCGCAGGGGCGTATCTAGAGATTTGTCTCAAATTTTTTCTGACAACTCCATTTTTCCGGAATCTGGGGGGGGGCTCAAGCCCGGTGAGCCCATACGTATATACGCCCTTGTAAGAATGCATATTTCCTACATTATGGATAATATCCATAATATGATATATTAAGTATAATATATTATATTATGCTTAGGTACACATTTTATTAGTTATAACTTAATATAGAATAATATATACAAAGTCTATCTACTTATGGTATTTAGCAGAAGCTTGATTCCTGAGTGATGGTGCTGTTGCCGTTGATATTTGAAGCACTGCTAAGTTTGGTCTGAGGATATTTGAGTGAGCCAGCGGAGCAAGAATTAATTTTGTGCAAAGGATGAACACACACAACGCTCGAGTGAAGAACAGTCGGGTTACTCGAGTTGGCTGATTGTGGAATCAAAGGAGCAGTGATATCCAGCAAACTACGACTACTATTGTTACGATGAATACTGGTGTGATTATTACTACCATTATGGTTAACGAGTAGCGTCATCGGATGACCTAGTTGCTGAGCATTGTGAGTATTGTTGTCATTCCAATGTCTACCGGCATTAGAATTAGAACTGTTAGCTGTGTTAATGGTTCGGTAAACAGACTCTCGAGAATATCTTCCGCCACGGGTCTCCTAAAGAAAAAGTCAAAATATCCATTGTAACTTTCGTCTTGTAACCCGAAGTACTTTGAATATTTTTGTAACAATAAGAAGAGATCTCAAACGAAAATCAGCTACCAGCATGAATTCAAGATGAATTCAAGGCAAGACATCTGGTGCATACAATCAAAAGAGTCAATCTACAGATTACATAGTAAAAAGGGCAAAATACTACCTGCGGAGCTCTGAAGGCCGATTTCATATGAAAAATGCCGTACACGATTGGATTGGCTACTGTTGAGTTGGTGCATGCAAAAAGAAATAAAGCCTTTTGAATTCTTCGATCCACGCCTTGTGCTGAAGGTTTATCAATCCAATACCTGGAAAATTGTTGTGAATACAATACATGAGTAAATACACACTGCGTGGGGATATTCTATTCTCTTCTATTCTATTCACTTCAAAAATACACTTTTGAAGTGTTTGAATTGAAGTAAATCGTTTGATGTTCAATAAGAATGTCTTACCACAAGCACATGACGTAGTAAGGTGTCCAACAAACGAAAAATATAACCACCATCACTACAGTCATCTTTAAAGTTTTCTCCTTCGCTTTCCCCAGGTTTCCGAGTCCGGAACGTCTCAAACCATCTACAGAAAAAAAGAGTTAAGTACCTATCCATCTCTCTACAAAGTAGGTACTTAGGTACACATTATCCAATCCGAAGTACACATGTTTATACCTAAACAATATTTGCACAAATATCTTCCTTCCTATGGAGAAAACAAACTAACCAGGTTTTAATAAAAAAATTCTAGAACAAAATAATCCAGTTTACCACGACACAATATTAGTATGATTAATTCAAATAGTAAACCCAGCCTTCGCCTTAGGTCTGGTTAGGAATTTCAATATGTTCTGTCAAGGGGTTCCTTGTATTCTCATTTTACTGTGAAATTTATTTTGAGACTGTTATTAGTAATATTACTAAAGCCTAATCTAAAACGATAAGGATAATGTGGGGTACATTTACTCAAAGAGTGAAAGTGAGAGAAAGTTAATTGAAATACTTTGAGTGTATGTATTTCCGTGTGAGGATTCCCTTCGGGCATGCATCTTATTCGCAGTTTAATTTAATCAAAGCTATGCGAGTTCTAGAGAAAACCAAACCATAAGTGTACCCTCTAAACTTAAAACCATCTACCTATTGTACTATACTTACTACTTCTACTTCTACTATATGTGCATACTGAAATCAAAAAAATTTAATCAAAGTAGAAAAACATTGAGATACTACACTGCTACCGACATCAAAGTGCAATGAAAGTAGCTGAGTGTTGAAAGATGCATGAGACACTCAGCAGAACGCTCTAATCTACACACACACGATCTGCGAATTCTGGCAGAAGTGTTTTTTGGAACTTCAAACATTTTAATGTGTATAACGCAACAACAGTTTCTTCTCCGAACGAATTGTAATTAAACACACACAATGCCTACTCAGAAATGGGTTTCAAATATCCTTCATTTATTTTTGCTTAACAATCCTGTTTACTTTATACTTATGTAGTATAGTAGTAAATAAAATACGTAGGTTTCTGTTTTCTCTGGGCCAAATTTTATATAAATCCGTCATTAGTTTTCTGCTCATTACTCCGTTGGTGGTTAATGAATTTTCTGTTAGGAAGGGTAGGGGTTCTGCAATTGATGTCATGAAACAATTGTAGTGCAGCTGAAATTCATTGTTACTTGCTGTGCTATGGACTCTACCCCGAACGATTGAAAAAACATTTTAATTACACACTTACAAGTATAAACGTACAAAGGCAACTACCAAAACAATCTCATGAAATCTTTGTCCGGTCATTTCTGTGCTCGTTGGAGTTATTTGAAAACTAAATTACTTTCAGAGTCCCGCAGAAGTATACCAACACAATACGTTATGTTGTAAATAACAGGTATGTTTAAAGTCAAATAATTTATCAGGAAAGACACTATTGTGTGCATGATTTAGATCTCAACTTTCGGTAAGAAAAGTGAGATACGATGGTAGATACGAAGCGCGTTTACAGTGTGGAATTGAAAGAATTGAAATGATTCAACTCTTTGAAGAAAATAAAGAATTTACTCCTTGCGACACACGCATCCACATTTTGTTGTTTCTTTACGAAAGTACAATCTTGCGAAAGAATAACGATTGCATTCAGTGTACTTTCTCTCTTTGAAAGTCCACCAAAACTTTCTTTTCTGATAGTTTCAGTCGTCAAATAAAAAATTAGGTACACAAAGGAATTTTATGTTGTAAAAGAAGGAAAAATATTTTGTATTTATTTTACTATTGAAAAATTCTTTAATTTCACAGAGCCATTGATTTTTGAAGCACCTTTGCTGCTTTCTCTCACTTTCACTATTAACAGTACAACTATCAAGTTGCTATTTACTAATTTTGTCAACTGAATTCTATTGGTGGGCTTCTATTTTACTTTAGGTATAGATAGGTGTGTCTGCTGGATTTGAATCACCAGGTTGAATAGACATAGCAGAGACTACTACTGTAGTATACAAAGATGGTCTTTATTGCAAGCCTAATGAACCAAATTGTTTACAACATTTACATTCATGGTTGTACAAAACTGACTTGTCTGTGAAACTTTGAATGTCAAAATACCCCAAATTGGACATACAGAGACTCCTCCGCTAACACTGAACCGACTTTGACATTTAATTATAAAGAAACTTGACAGCGATGTATTTTTGGAGTCTGCTTAACATGTAGTCCATGCGATCCTCTATCGGCCCTTAATTTTCTTTTTCACGTAGAGTGGACCGAACGTAAGTTACAGGGGTTATGGCGGACCCCTCATCCTGCAGAAGTTTCCAAACTCTTTCCAGCATTTCGCTTGTCTTTTGAAAAGACGTTGTTTTAAATCAACGAAGGCATAAAAGTTCATAGGGCTTATGTCAGGAGACGTCACTGGGATGTCTGATTTGTGTATGCTTTTTATTCCAAGTCGGGACTCCAAGTCTTCAGCTTACAGCGTCGTTTTACGACTCGTGTGTGAGCTGACTGCATCATGACGAACATGAACCTTGTTTATGTCCTCACCACAGAGTTTTGGAACTTATACTTCCAAAAAAGCTTTCTAAACATAGTTCAAACATACGCGGAGTTAATTTTTTGCTTTTGGCCCAATTTTTGTAAGGGGAAGGGCTCCTCTGCCCCAGATTACTCCGACGACCATGAACCTCGCATCATAACTTTCACTATTGGCAAACACTTCATTTCAAAAATAATTTTACCACTTTTGGAGTAAAATATTCGTCGTTTTCTGTTGCAGTTCTTCAAATATAATCATGCTTCATCAAAAGTGACAACGAACTCACTTTTGTTACTTGCTAGTACGGTTTAATACAGCTTTCTCCGTCCAACTTCCGGTTCATAATTTGACTTTCTTAATGAGCGTGTAACTTTGGTTTTCCTGCATGTTTTTTCCCCTAATCTTCAGTAATGGATTTCCAGACGGTTTTTGCTGATGTATTTAACTTTTTAGCCATTTGAAAT
>JABASD010002784.1:0-23997 GCA_019776165.1 Pogonognathellus flavescens
AAACTTATTTCATTAAATTTTCATCAAAAATTATTTCATTAAAATTTTCTTCGGAATCATTTCATTTACTTAGTATTATTATAATTCTACCGCCAAGGTTGCCCTGCACATTGTCAATGGGTTTACTATTAATGAATCAGATGCATTACCTTGAGTCGTTGAACTTTTCCCGTTAGCGAAGACACCATTCCAATATGCTGGAACAAAGAAGGTTTAAAGTGAATCCAATGCTTATTCAGTTCTTTAACGCAACGTTTCTGTACAAAACAAAAATAGAAATATGAGAGATGATTCATTTTTCCAGATCCACAGACTAATTTGAAATGCTTTGCTCCATTTTAAACCTAAAAGACGACATCGTAAAGTGAAAACACAGTTAATTCTTGGGGGAATTCTAACCGGATTAAAAATTGATCGGAAATTAGGTAATTAAATTATTAAGTGACACGATCCAAACTCCAAAGTTCAGCTTTACTTCAGTGCCAAATCAGAGGCCCTCCAATCATTACAATCAGAGTCAGTACATAACTTCACATTGCCACAAAAACAAAACTCACAATTGACGACGGGCTTAAATATTACATACTCCGTATAAAATAAACTGTTGCTGTTGTAACAAATGTAAAGAATTACCGTCCGTCATCCGCACTAAAAACTGATTTAATTTTAAAATCTGTATCACACCAAAAACTGCTAAACCGATCCATTCCCACCACTACAAACCCGACCCATTTGCACCTATACTTTTGTGTACACCAGGACGGACGGACATTATCCCATTCCTATAAAGTACCTGGCGGTACATAATAAACCGCTTTGCTTTGTTAAGTAACGAAGTTTCTTGTATGGGAATGGAATTCGTGTCTGTGCGCCTGTCTGTCCGCAGGATAACTCAAGAACGGTTTGACATAATGACTTCAAACTTGGTACGCGTGTCCTAGTGGTCCATTGGAACGGAAGTATCCGATCTTTCCTTTTCGGAAAATCGGATACAACGATTTTTTTTGAAAATAGTTGAGACGTTTCTCTAGTTATCATGTCTTTGCGAGTTTATGTAGATTCCGAGAAAAAAATGATTTCCTGTTATACACTGAAAAGGGAGGTCATCGTGAGGACGCACGCAGCTTAAAAGTGAATAATTTTTTTCTCCTACATACAATCTAGAAAAACTCGCTAAATGACCACAAGTGGAAAATCTTTTCCGATATTTTCCAAATGCGTTACACCCGTTTTGGCTGCTGCGTTTCCGAATTAATGTGATAATTGCAAATTAGGAAAAATCGGCTAAAACCAGGCAGGTGTTATCCGATTTTTCCTAATTTTCCATAACTTCGAAACTGCTTATTTTCACGAATAGTATATTTCACAAAACTCTTATAAATAACACACAGTAGTTTCATCTCCTAAACTCTCATCCATGAGTGAGAAAACACGTCCAAAGCTAGGTCTTAATTATACTGACTTGGGGAATCGACATTAAACGATAAAACCATTGGATGGGGATGTCTCATTCACTTCAATTTACACAGCGATTTTGGATAGTCTCATCTAAAAATTCCTCATTCATCATTTGCTGTGTAAACGAGACATGATATTATAAAAAATGAGACCGGAATTATTTTTCTTATCTAATTTAGGTTGTACCAAATGAATATTTAGAGACTAAGATGAAAATGTACGGGACATATATTTCGATAAGAATTTGCTTCTTTGTGAGCTATATTATTATAGAAAGAAATAAACTTACGTGTGTGTAATCCAGTTTACAATATTTCACACTAAAAAAATGCGACAGAAGCCAATCGCCGGGCTTGTCTTGATGAAACAGTAGAAAAAATTCAATAAGTTTCCACAAATCTGAACTTCTAAATAGTTTTCCTGCAAAAACAAAATGCTTAGCATGATTAAAGTAATCGAATATTTAAACACGGCGTCAATGGCCGCGCACAATTTATGTATCTGATGCGCCTTGCGCCCAACCCATCATATAGTATTACAGAACTACAATGTTTCATAAATACCTATAAGGGCGCATCTAAAGAGCTTCCCAGGGTAACCCTCCCCCCACTCCAAAACATTGAATGTTTTTGGAATTGCCAACACACAAACCAATACAATATTTGCCCCCAAATTACAAAAAACAGACCAAGTTTTCGAGATACGCAAATTATATAAGTGTAGCTTTGGATTTGAGCCTCAACTTTTGCTCACATTTTTGGCGCTACGCACGAATAATTTACATTTATTTATTTATTTATTAAGTAGCAAAGCTACTTTATGTTTTTAGTTTGTCTGTCTGTCTATGTATGTATCTGTGCGCAATGCAAGCAAACCATTCCTTCTTAACTTGTTCTGTAATGCTCTGGAACCACAGTGAGCTGACATTATTCAATCATTCTGCAGTGTTAATATATTATGAGTATTGTTCCTGGTTGGCTTAATAATTACATCCGAGTCCTTCAAATCTAAGTAGTCCTTCAAATAATTAGGACAATCATTATTACAAATAAAGCAGGGAAAGCTATATTGACTTTATTGACACTAAATGCAAACGTATTTTATGGTGGTGGTATTCAATTTCCAATGTACAGGAATTAGAAAACATGATTCCCCATGTTGGAAAAATATAAAACTTTTTAAAAACCAGAACCATGTTTTAAGGGCAGATAGTTGACTAAAAATGAAGCAAGTTTTAACATCTTCTGGGCTATCTAATTTTGATGTGTGGAAAAATGCATTGACATCGGCGACAGCCACATTTAACACACAAAGGGTTTATGAATAGTTCTAGCGAGAAGCACTGAAAATTCAGCTACTGCTGGAGTCATATTTACTGAAAATCATTTGTTTGACAAATTGACAATTAATTTATTGAATTCATTTTTTCTACTGACGGAATTTCGTTAGTGCCATTTTAATTATTCCTACTGATGATTAAATGGCGCGTCATAAATTAGCCACGCATAAAGCGAATTGCGTTCAAAATAATGTTTTGCCACTAAGTGTTTACCATTTTTGTCACTTAATGCGACAAATAGTTTTGTCTCCTCCCCGATTAGTATTTGCCAGTAAATAGGAGATATTTTGCGGCCCACTGAAGCTTTGCCACAAAATGATTAGCCAGTTCAATTGATGTAAGATTCTTTTTAAACAGCCACGCGTGGCAAGTTACAAAATAAGTGTGTGATTGACTGACCTATAAATCCGAGCTGACAAAAGTCCAGCATGAACCATTCTCTTTTTTTGACTGACGTTTGTAAAGCGAAGGATTTGATTGTACTAACGAAGCCCTTTTTACTGAGCACGTCATCTTCTAACTGAACAAAGTACGTCCCCCGGTTTTGAGCATACATCATTAAATAAGCATAGTCCAAATTCTGTTTGGTCCTCCACCTCGTCCTCTCCTCCGAATCACCCAGAGTTCCTTTCATAGTCTTGAAGTCCGGATAATAATTCGCCGACGGAGCCACAATTTCAATCAGTCCTGATTCCACGTCTTTCCTAAACCTGCAAAATCGAGACAGAATAATCACATTTTCAATAGCTGTAAAAGCGAATCAAAATAAGACTGAACTAACGAGCATTGCCCGAGATCGCGCGATCGACAGAACTGTCGCTGTTACCGTAGGGCGTACGCACATACAAAACATAATTTCATAAACACATTTCCAACGTGGCTGAAAGTATGGAATTGATTCAAATGAAATGGAAAGCATTCAAGTGAAATGGAAAGTATTCAATCAAAGAAATGTAATGAAGTGGTCAAATGTACTGGAAAGTATTGAAACCATATCCTATATGGAACAGCCTACAGTTGGATTGTGTTGTCAGTCAAATAAAGCCATCAACTCAAAGCAAACTAGTGATGCAACGAATTTCGGTTGGTATTCGGCCTATTCTGCCAATAAACTATTCGGTTGCTATTCGGTATTCGGCTGCCCAGCTTTTCGACCGAATATAAATAAATAACCATTGAATAAACTGTATCCTTAAGATAACTTCAGTTGTTTTGAATAATTAAGATATGATTAGGATAAAAGATAAAATTATGGCAAAAATGTGAATTATGCGAGTGGACTTGGGTGGAGTGGCAATGTTCCGCCTCTCTTGTATTTCTACTTCGAAGTTAGGTGGAGCAGTTGCCGCGGACGAGAATAATTAAGCCTTCCTTTAGGTGGGCGGACACTTACATCCGATTCTGCAGTCAGCGCCCAACCCAATACTGATTGTGCTATAATTGCGCAACCTGAAATCTGCAATCGGCGGCCAATACTTATACTGGGCTCTGCTTCCGTGACAGGGAGTACACATGACCTTGCAGTTTGAATAACACGCATGAGAAATGGGATTTATAGAACGAATAACTTTATTTCAAAACGGGTGCTTACTGTCTGTTGATGGAGTTGACGGTATTTTGTACGAAAGACACATCTGGCTCAGCAATGAATACGATGATTAACGTATCATTTTTTTCTTCAGGAAGCATGGAGTTGATTAGATTCTGAAGGGTTGGAAGAAGGTAACTTTGAGTTGGTCGTTTCACTGTTGGGATCCCAATCACCACAGACACTGCACATCATCAACAAATCAGTTAGCCCATTCCTCTCACACCTTTCAACTGCAATACTTCAATACTTAGTCAATAGTCATCAGCAATCAATAATCAATCTTAATCAATGTCCCTAACAACTCCGCTTGCAACACACGCCAATCTGTATCGGCACAACGACTCTTCTTTCTTCATCTTCAACAACAATCTTCTTTCTTATGCAATCGCGCAACCTCTCTCTCTCTCATTCTTCTCTCTCATTCTTTTTCTAACCTTGCGAGCAGTGAAATGTCAACAACATGTCCAACCAAATTGCTAACTCGCAAATTATGAACTTGGAACTAGTAATGCGTTCAGTGTAAGCGCCGAATAAAACTGTTTATACCAATATTAAATAATAATCAGCCACAACATTAAATAAAAATCAGCCACCATATTAAATAACATTGTGACTTATGTCATTAAAATTAAATTAAATTTTTGATATACATATGAAGAACAGACCAGGGCATGTCTACCGGTGGGTACTAGGGACATGTGCCTCCCCCAGATTCCGAAAAACGTATATGTGGCGGGAGGCGGCAAATAAGCCCTGCATCGTCCCTGTGCCCCACTAGATGGTTGGCGCCCCCTCCACAGTTCAATACTAATAAACCATGCATATCGACTGTTTGTGTTCTGTCCTTCTAAAATTTAGCTAAATAGAGGACTTTCTGAATGTCCCCTCGTAGAATCACCATCCTAGAATAGAGATGGTCTACTACACTTACCTCACAGGTACAGCTGATCGACAGCATACCTCACTAGGGGACATTCGGAAAGTCCTCTATGAATGTAATTTGAAAAGAATGGCTGCAGAAAAGTTTAAAAGCAGCAAATCAGCATGAAATGTACAGAGGAAGTGGTTTCTGGTTTGTTTTGGATTTAAAATGTTGACTTTGATTATGAAGAGTCTAACTGTAATGTTGTTTTTAATTTTGGTACATCTCCGGCTTCAAATTTCGAAAATTACGAAGACAAACTTTTCGCACTCAATTGGCTAATTTAGTGTGGACCGTTCGTGTAACCCGCGTTAACACTAGGTGAGATGGTGAGAAAGGACGAGAAAGGAAGAATCAAGGATACAAAATTAGCGCGAAATCAAATTACTGTGAATTTTTCTAAATTTACCGTCCATTTTGAACTGTCTATTGCCTGTAGCGCCGGATTTGCTTGTGTGAAAAAGTCTGATTGTGAATCCTACTTATTCCGGCGGTCATTCGTTGCATTGAGGCTATGACATTGATGAATGTTAGATCTTTCTTGTTGTTTCAAGTGTGAGTAGTCCTATTGCGAATTTTTATTTTGAGCATTTACTTGAAGGTGGGTGGGAAAAACAAATAGAAGGAAATAGACGGAAATAGACGGAAATAGACGGAAATAGACGGAGGCGGAAGAAGAGTGAATTTACCTCCATCCCGCTCCTTGCCCATGGCGAGTGCAGGAGTAAGAGCGTCATCGTAGTCCAACAGATGCGGTAAGGCAGCAAACATGGTGACAATTTTAAGGCGGTTGCGACTCAACAGACTGGGAGTGTCCACAGTTCTTTTATTCTCTTTCCCCCCGCTGTTCCCACTGTTCCCATTGCTCTGATACGCGTCCTCTCTCGCCAAAACCATTTCAATTCGCAACGACCTTATCGCTGCTTCATATTCCGTAACGTGAGTCTCTAATGTTGCCAAAAGTCGCAAAATTTTGGATTCCTGGTCTTCCTCTGTCAACAAAACCAACCAAATGTCATTTACTCCACTTTTGCACAACTACGTCATAAACATCCTACCCGCGTTACTTCGCGGGAGCGAATATTTTGCTGGAAAAGAGTACAGACTGGGGGCAATTTTTCAGATAGTTAATTAAATTTTCGACACAGTAATGATAGAATTTGTTTGAATTTAATAATGTGACGTTGAGGTTTGAAATTTAGAAATACTACGCGGACCAAATGCCAAACTGTCCGCCAATTGGTTTTTGATCAATGTAATAAAACTGAAATATTTTTGGCTAACTGTGGTCACTTAAATAACTTTTTCAGTACTTATTTTCCCCATTGATCGTTAAAATCCAACAAATGTTAACGTGTTTTCGTAGTGTTGATATCTTTGCTGATTTCCGACAATCCTGATGTGATTTTCTTCGAATCTACCAACAATAATGCAATGAATGCAATGAGGAAATAAGGTGCTAAAAAGTTGTGTAAGCATTACTACAACAGAGAGGTTCAGAATTCGTGTGTAGTACGGATTTAGATGTATTAACAATTTCACACTACGCAGTTCTTTACGGTAAGAGGTTGGTTAAATGGGTTTTATTTTAATTGGATTGGACGTGGTGGACCCACCCCTTGGCCAGCAAGAAGTCCTGACGGGACCTCTTGTGATTTCTGTTGATGAGGTTACATTAAATCCCGAATTTACGACACAAAGCGTCGTGATATTAACGAGCTGAAACAGCGAATCATTGATTGTTGTGCTCGGATAACCCCAATGCAACTGTTCAATGTGGGTCGTAATTGGTCGGAAAGAATTGAAAATTGCATTATCCAAGGAGGAAGGAAGACACATAAAACATCCTTAACAAACTTGAAAACGCATTTTTATCAAAGCCTTTTTAATACATGTAAATTACACGCACTACACACGAGTTCGGCACCTCTCTGTACACTCCGCAGGTGCTACAGCCGACACCATCCCGAATCTTCGGCCTTCCTGGCTAGAGATCACAAGTTTCACATTATTTGGACGTTAATTGACGATAGAGTAATTTTTGAATATATATTAGCTAATATATGTTAATATATCCCAGTATATTGGTTAATATTTGCACTGCTAATAATGTACCGATAATATTGGACTGTGTGGACTGTGGACTGCGGACAGGAAAGGTGAGAGGGTACCTTGAGGAGTGGCTCGCCATAGGATTTGTATGAGGAACAGCAAGATTATAATAATGGCGACGGCTGCAATTCTGTATGGGAACTGCATGCTCTGTGATTGTGACGTTTGGTACAAGTGACGGAGAAACCAAACGACGTCATCAGCTCCTTTCACTGTGTCTTCGGAAATTCCTCCAAGTTCTAATCTTCCAACCACCAAAGATGCAATGATGTCCCGTTGTTCACGTGCAACGTGCAATTCGTCCTGGCCGACTGACTACCAACCAGACGTCCCAGTGACCACCGGCCAAGACAAACCCAGACCAAACTGATTCGTCTGTGTGTGCCCAATTTTATTCCGCCAATTTACGCGTCGCTTCTTCGTATCTGCAACTAAAAACACAAAATAAAATTAATACGAATTATTACTACGAATTAGTACGAATTACGGCTAAGCGCAGTGAATGAGTGGATGTCCAAACTTCGTCCTTCCAAATCACAAACAGTGTTAGTTAGTTATTCGTTCCTTACATCTAATCTGTTGTATAACCTTTCGCTTTGTCTCCGTGACAGCTCACGCCTTGCAATGAATCCAATCATGCCACCAGAATTAGTGGTTAACAAAAATAAAAATTAATTTTTGTTAACCGCGCACCGCTCCTCATCTCCCACAGTCGCAAATAAATCATTCTTCCTTTATACTACAGTTTCTTGTAGTTATTTTAAACTTAAAACTTTTAATTTGCTCCTTCACAAACTTTTCTTCGATCATTCAGAAATCTTTCTTTCATGTTACAACTAAATCAGCTCAAAGATCTGGTCTCCCGAACTGGTTCATATAATGCTTTCATAATAAGTTTACATAATATGGTTAATTGCTAGTCTGTGAGGTTAGCATCAATTGAGAAGGGGCCAGTAAGCAATTTTCAGTCAACTTCTTCGAAAAAAGAATTTTGTGCTGCAAAATGGCACAATACACATAGAAAAAATTGGCAATTAGTAACTGTGTGTATTACGCAACTTTATTACATCCGTTTTGAATGGTTTATTATTAATAATCGAAGGAAAATACAAAACCCTGTGAAACTTCAGGGGTTGTATTTTCCTTCTACAGAGGACATTTTCGAAAAACTAAAAGAGTACATTATGATAGAGCATTTCATTAGCTTCAAAAACATAGATCGAGATTTTCAATCAGACTTTCTATTCCAGGGAAATAATGGAATTGGAATAGCTTAGCACATTTCAGTAAACCGCGAATTGATGGGACCCCCCTCTCTTAAAAATAAATATTGTAAATATTTTACATTTTTTCTATACATCTTTTCGTACGTATTTTGGCTTTTTAAAATAAATATATATTTTTGCCATTTTGTACATATTTTTACATATTTCGCAGTTTAAGTCAATAAATTCTACCAAAATCGTACAAAAGACTCTGAAATAGGGTCTCTATAAATTTACAGAGGTAAAAATGAGCAAAATCTGCGATCATTGAATCAATTTTTATTAAGAAATTAATTTTTCCGGAATCTGCAAACGGAGCTGATGCCTGGTGGCGACTCCGTGTCATACCTACATACTCCCGTATTGCACCGGAATTCTGGTTAGCATAGCGTACATGGACAGGGTCAAAGTTGAAGTTGAGTGTGTACTTAGCTTTTCGCTAGGAAGGAATATTTATTGATCTACTCATCATCTGAAATATCTCAGATATACTGATTTTTGAGTACGCAAAAGGAGATGGTTTTACAGCTTAATTAAACTTTAATTGTAGCAGAATTTAATTGTATAAGTTCAACTGTGTTCTCATTTGCCTGTGTGAAATTAAATGTGGATTCCAATTTCTCCTTTTTAGTAAACGCTTTTATCACTTTACATCGATCGTTGTCGTTGTATTTTATTTGCTGTTTTGAAAGAAAAGATTTAAAAATGATTTTGTTTGTTTTTTTAAACTTATTATTTGCACATTCGGAATTTCTAAAAAACATCCAACACTGCTTATTAAGGCGGAACTTGTGCGGTCTTCATGCGAATCACTAATCAGTCTGTCTGCTAAACACTTTTCGTACTTCTTTAGTAGAAATTAATAAAAATGTAGTATTATATCACGTACAATATTAACCAAGGGATGAATACAGTTGGCAATGAAAGTAATGATACAGTTTTGGACATTTGCACGGTTTTCAATGCAAAGTTTTGGCAGTAATATATTTCATTGAAATATTTCACCTATCACCTGTAACGCGGGAACATTGTTTTTAAATCCGTTTGTGATACAGACAAAGCAAAAGATAAATTACAATAATGAGTCAGTTAAGGGCAATCATATTTATATTTATGACACTGATTATTTTGGTCAATCAAAATGAACAAAATGATTATTCCCCCCTTCTATCTTCTTCTATCAATTTTAAATGCTGCTATGTCAATTATACTTGTGTTACTTTTGATTGAGAGAAAGACGGTGTTTGAATATTGTAAATATATTTAATCAGATCAAGGGCGTAACTACGTACGGGGTTGTCAGACAAAATTTGCGGCCGATTCATGTATTTCACGCATAACAGGTGACGTCACAGGGTCCTTTAATATATTTTATTATGCCCTGTGTGTAACAAGCGTTACAATATTCTAGGTAATCTTGATAGCGTTGATAGGTACCAGTTTAACATTTATTTATATATTAATATTATATAATTAATATAATAATATAATAATAATATAATAATATAATAATTGGTATAAGCATGATTATTCCGACTAATTAATTGATTAAATTATTAACACCTTTGGAAAATTGGGGGTGAGTGGCAGCAACACAGGTTGTCTTCTGACAGCAACATCTAATTACGATCAATTTAAATCCGTCGTCATTTGTCTTCAACTCCTGCAAATCAATTTTTCACATATTGTGTCATTGCTCATAGAAGTCTAGAAGTTCACGGTACAGTATGAAGCAGCAGCCATTTTTATGTCGCAAGGGCGTATCTACGTATCGGCTCAGCCTTCTCAGTTCTCACCGGGCTTCAACCCTCACATATTTGTAAAAATGGATTGTTTGGCTTCTGACCTCCCCCAGACAACTCGACTACCCCCCTCTCATTACAAACTTCTAGATATGCCCTTGCTCATGTACAACGATCTAAAGTATGTCATGGTTTGAAAATAATTTGAACACCGTGTCAAAGAAGATCAGCAAAGCAACTTAAACTTAACCTTGTAACCTAAAACTGGTCCTACACTTGACTGGAGATTTGTTTGAAAAAATTCTTTTCTGTAATTTAATATTTTTCCAAAAACTGAAATCTTATTAAAGAAGTGGCCCTTATCTATGCAGTTCCACGGCGGAATTTTTAATTGGCTCTCCATTGAAGAAGAATCATGAAAAAACACGGTTGACTTTAAATAGAATAAAAACGAAAGGAAAAGTAGCCGACCATTTCGAGATTTGATATTTGTTCGGAAGGACAGGCATGGATTGAATACGGGTAATCGCTTGGGAAATGGGAACCCGCAGAAGAATAAAAGCTTCAAATATTTCTCCTCATGGCGCAAAACACATTCTCCTTTTTCACATTAAAATTTTCTCACATCCCTTAATCTGTAGTCAGGCGTGTAACTACAATTGCCATTTGGGGAGGTCACACCGCCATTTTAAATTTATCTTATGCGCGAAAAATGTGAGCAACATTTAGGCTAAAATGGATTAGTAACACATTAAATCCGTGTGAAAAATTCACTGTTTGTCATTTTGGAGCCAAATTTTATTCAATTTTTTTAAATTTGAATAATATTTAGCGTCCGCGGGCCGCAAATTTTGACCATTTTGCGCTTTGAGCCCCCCAAACGGTTGGAGTCCCCCCATTACTAATTTCTAGATACGCCCCTGTCACAGGCACCCTATGATCTTCCTAGATACGTCCTTTTCTGTAGTAAATGCCATTTTTAAAATGTAAAATTTTCTAAAAACACTTTATTAAAGTTTATTCTGTTGATACTTTGACTCCTTTCAAGTGTTTTTTCTCAAGTCCTTTACCCTCCTGATATGTTGGCTGGTTGGCTGAAATGAAATAGAGTGTGAAGAAAGAAAATATAAAATTTTACTTTCCATACTCAATAATCTCCCAATACATTGACTCGTATAAATCTTCAAGACAATTCCAATCTTTTAATCTCCTGATTCTTTGGCCAGTTTAGAAGAATTTTTGATAATTTTAAAAGAGCATAAGAATTTAGGAGATTAAAGGATTTGAGAAAACTTAATTTAAAAGATAGACTTTTCAATCTGTGAAAAACATTTTTCCGGCTTTATATTCTCGATTTGATTCTTTTAAAATGTAAAAATATTAAATTAATTAATCTCTTGCGTCAGTGTAGTTCGCTGCGGTGTAAAGTTGAATAATTATTATTTCCCTAATTTCGCCTGCTAACCGCCCGTATAACGCGATTAATTATTCGTTCTCACTAATTAGCTTCGTCAAAATCGATAGGGCTCCAATGAAAATAGGCATAGGGGCTCCCAAATTATAGTTACGGCCCTACAATTATAAAAATATAGATACAGTGTTTGGTAAATAAACGAAATTTTGAAAACCTCACCTTCCCCGATAGAAATATTAAATATTAGGGGGTGAAACAACGTTTATTGCAAATAAAATAAAATTGTCACTGTCATATTATGTACAAATATGACAGCCGAAACGACTCAGTAGACTCAGTACTATTATAATAAAAGATTTTAACAAAAATTAATTAACATGATATATATTAATATGTTGTGAGTTCAAATCATGTTCTCATTTTTTAGGGTATAAATGATTATTTATTTAATATTAATATGGATCCTTTAATAGCAGACAGTGCTATATCCTTTGAAAGAGTTTATTGATATTGCAACATAAAATTTTACTAACTTTCCTTTAATCGTCCCAATCTCATCAATTGTCAGTCGTCAATGGCTTGAAGGTTGAAAGAATATTGCTGATTGCGAAAATTCACTTTTTTGCACATTTCAACCTCAGTAATTTATATTTGATGCTGAAACAGTAGTCCGAAGTTAGTTGTTTGCTTTTTACTGATTCTAACATTTTTGACACAATTAAATTCCTATTGAGTTACTTTTTCTTAATCTTAATCATTCAGTTGTTTTGTACATTCAACATCCCATTTATCTGCAAATCTTTTCTACACGACAAAAGTTATGAGACTTTAGCGCAGCATTAAAATTCTATTATTCATAATCTGTATTGTGTGAAAAACTCCAATCACCGATACTCTCACGAATGTCCCAATTGTGATTTTGAATTTGATTAGGAATTTGAATCTGAGTATGTTATACTACCTACTTGTGACTTGCTATCAATCAACTATTATTTGTGGTTTGTGAGTGGCTTTTAATTTATTGCTTCATTGTGTATTGTACCAAATGTACCTACTTGAATTAACACATTCACAGGTTTCACAGTGGAGCAATAACCATGAACATCTAAATAATAATCATCCTTGTTCCTTATAGGTGATTGGAGGAGTTTTGGAGTTTTGGAGTTTTGGAAGATCGGGTGGAACGAAGGAATAAATTATCCGTCAGTTATGTTCCGGTGTTAACGTCCGTGCAAAAATAACTGTACATACTTGGAATGTTAAAACGTATTGTACGTTGTAAGGTAAAATTAGTAAGGAGATTAAGTACAAAGTTGACTAAGAAGAATAATGATAGTGAATCCCGATGAAGCGTTAAGCTACCGACTGCAAGTAGGAAGAAACCGCACTACCGCACACCGCACACAGGTTACTCCGTCTGCACAGTCTGCAGCCACAACGTCCCAACAGTCAGGCAGTTTTCACAGACAGGACCAACGTTGAACGCACAAAAGGGCCAGGAATAAATAAATAGGATTACAGGATTATGAATATTAAATATGAATTAAATATTCTGCCAACCAATTAGCAGGCCCTGCTGTCTGTGAATTGTGTGAATAAACCTAAGGCTAAAGCGAATAGCCAGCCAACACAGCGCACGACACCGACTCGCGACCGATACACAGCTGAGCACGCTTTTCATAATAATTAGGTGCTCCAACAACATTTCAGCTTCACACCGCACAACCACCGCACAGCTGGCTGCCTCAGTCAACCCAGCTCTCTTTTCCTGCTGCTGTGCTCCAAGGCTCCAAGAACTCATTACTGCACTCTTCTTCCCCCAAAACCTCCACTCCAACAGAAAACCTTCTTTAACACCAGTCACATGCCACAGTACTGCTACCATATCATCCAGCAAATATTCAATTTTAACAGTTTCAATTTATAAAACTGGCGGAAGAAGCACAATAGAATGGGTAGTAGTACTGGGTAGTACTCGGGTAGTCCTTATTGGTGCGATGCGAACAACACGCAAACTGACAATGAGGGCTATGAGGGTCGACGGGAACAATCGGAACAAGAGTAGCAATCCCAAAAGGAGGGCTCCAAAAAGGGACATGATTTGAGGAACATTAAACGTTGGTCATAATTGGTGAGAAACAATGGCATTACGGAAGTGGAAAGACCCATCCTTAAAGAGTCCCTAGTACATAAACATGAGAACTACTTTTATGACTACCCGTAAACAATACAAGTGAATCCTCATGGGACACTCTGTCTGCAACAACCTCACTCTCCCTACTTACTGGTCATGAAAAACGAAGAGTGAAATTACATTTTTGATGGCGACATCTCTTCCTTTGTGAAAGGGAAGAACTTGTCATCTTCGTTGCTTTGTGCATAACCGGACCATGTAATTCTGTTTCGGCGCTCCTCCGGGGATCCCGGGTGGTCTCTTTTAGGGGACTTTGAGCCCCATTAAAAAAGTGGAAAATTTGGGGCTGAAAGCCCCATGCAATTTTTGGTGCCCCACAGGGGTACCAGTGCCAGTCAGGCTCATTGGAGGCTCTACAAACTGCCGCTCTCAATAGTTCGCTGATTTAATTTAATTCGTTTTGATGGCTAGTTTTTACAATATCTTTGTAATGCACACATGTTAGGTTTCATAACCGAAAGGTGAATGTAATGGCATCTACTTATCTCAGTGTGCATTTGGCTTCATCAAACAGGAAGTGCTAATAGTGGAAGCGCTGGAACCCACTTTAGAGGAGCCAGTGTGTCTGTGAGGCATCTCGTTAGATTGGGTTCTTAGAATAACTGATGTGCAGAGAATGGCAAAAAATCTGCACTAGTGGAGGGTACTGATAAACATGAATACCCATGCAGTTTGAGAAATTCGCCTCCCGATAAAAGAATAGCCTTTTGTCTTTTTTATTTTTTTTGTTTTTATTAGTACGCATTGTTTTCCAACGACCGACCATAGAAATGTGTGAAGCAGCAGACGTAGCTTAAGAGTGAAAAGTAGTAATTGTGTAATGAGTGCATGCAATCAATTTAAAAGTTAAAAGGTTTGGAATTATTACAAGGGTATGAAAACTTAGCCAAAACTACACACAATTAGGACGCTCAGGGCGCCCTTCGGAAGCTGGGGAACCTGGCAGAATTTCGTTATTCAATAAATAAATATCGTGTTGATTTTCATACTCCAATGGTTAAGAAGTTAAGATGCAGTTTCCATATAAAAAACTCATACTGTACTATAAATAATCATCGCTAGGCCGGAGAGTAGCGTTAAGAACTAAGATGGTAATAAAATAAAGCATTCCACTTGCAATTAATTTTGTACTTTCATCACAAATGAATCAATATTTATTCATTTAAAATCAAATTGAATGTATTGACAGTTGATGGAGATTTTGCGAACCTTTTTAAATGCGAATTTTATTGAATATATTACATTGAATCTGGAGCACAGTGTGAATAGATCTACGACTATTATTTACAGTTAGTTCTTTCATCTTTTGGGTGAAGATATCGCAGTTCGTGGTAAAGAAGATTCCGCACGTTGAAATTGAAGATTGTGGAAAAGGATTCATCCGCAACATCCTACTTTGACCGGAGCGGGGATATTCGTAGCGTCCTGCTCCACAATCACAACGTTTTGTCGCCTTAAGGGTTTTTGAACAGTCCCTTCTGAACCGGCAACCATTCGCTCACTCAGGTCCAGAAACATTTCTTCAATATTGTGATTTAACTTGGCCGACGTGTGAAAGTGTCTCGCCCCCACCAGAGCTGCGTAACTAAAAAACATACAAACAATTTCTAAACCACCCTCCATAAAAACCCATACTTCCCGCTGTAGCAAATTCGGTTCATTGTCAGCGCCATGAACATGAGCTAGTCAGTTTTCTACACACTGGAAAGAAGATTTACCTCCAAATAACTAAACTATGTCTTCTATTTCGTCGAGCAGGCCAATGTGGAAAACAATTATACCTTCAGATGACAGACCGATAGGCAGAGGAAACGGGACAAAATATGCAATTTATTGTTAGTGCAATAAATGGTCAAAATATCCAGAAAATGCTCCATTTTTCCAAGAAGTATTTTCTGTTTTCAAAACATTTTGAGACTTTTTAGAGTGAATGGTGAAAGCAATTTTGAAGCTTAAGATATTTTAAGTCTCACACTAATGTATTTAAAATGCTTTTCTATGGTCCGAAACCAATTATATATTTACTTGCAGCCTAATAGGCTATTATTAGGAATTAAGAAACAATTAGGAACTTGCAGGTCTCGGAAATCAGAATATCTCCCACATAAGTTATGTCATTACATAAATTATTTATGTGGTATGGTAAAATGTATTTAAAATGTATTTAAAATGTATTTACATTTTACCATACCACATATATATTGGATAGTTGTGACAAAGTCTGACGTCCGAAAATTTGCAAATTAAATCCCAATTGGGCTTAAGTATAATTTCCAGCTTAGGACTCCTTCAAATTTTAATTTTAGTCTGGTCCTATTTTTATGTTAGGGTGATTGCGAGTACTGTACGCTAACACTACATTTTTACGCTAACATTGAATTCGCTCAGCTGTGTCCGCGACAACTTTCACTACTCCTTCCCTTTTAGTGTCCGTTTTCGTGTTGCAGTATTCCATGCATTAAATTCAGGATTTAAATGCTAAAGCTGGACTAAATTAGAGATATTTGCACCAAAAGATTAAGTCTTGAAAAATTACTCCCGTTTTCCAGATTTCGCGCATCTTATAAGTTTAATTTTTTAATATTGTTAGTGTTTACTGTATTGTTCTTGCAACTTCATTTCAGACTTTTACACTAATCCTTAACGATGAATTTATTGTGTTACGCATAGTTCGCATAGCGTCGCCGAAACACTATCACAATCAGCCTATTACGTCTGATAAAAAACCTGAACATCCTAGCCTAAAAGTTCTCATATGCGATGCGTTAGGAAGTTTAAAGGAAGTGGAAGCGAGTGAGATGTTTTAGGTCATTTCGGTTCTTAATGTTGTCTACTCTGCCACAACTCGGAAGCGGAAGCCTAGAAGTGTTCTTAAAATTCAAATAACTCTCTATTAGAGAGTAGAGGTTGAAGTTCGTATTCTTCTGTAGAAGGCGCACTCATATCAGAGTGCCCACAAAAGTCAAATCAAGAAATACAGATCTTCTTTAAGTAGTTATTATTCTTAATAATTCATACTATTATTAAATTATCTCAACTTTAATGAATCTTTTGTTTTTGTATTTATTGCGTTGTCATGCGGACATTTTAAACACCTTTTGACTTACTGTTCAGCCTCTTCTGCAGTCACAGTCCGTTGCTTTTCCAAATCAGTCTTATTGCCAGCAATCGACAGACAAATGTCATTTCCTAACATTTTCTTCAGTTCTTTCACCCAATTTTTAACCTGTTAACAAAAATAACACGTGGTAACTTCAGTTATAACATCAGCCATGACTAAAACCGTTGTAGCGTGGATATGTACACCGTGTATAGGGGATGTAGAACAACTTTGCAAAAAGAAATCATTTCTTTGAGGCCTTTCTATTGTTTCGAATTCTTATTTCACTTTGCATTCTCAGAATGAGGCCGCTTTCTCATGCAAAGTGGTTCTGCACCCACTATACCGTGTACCCCATACCACACACCGGGTGGACCGGGTCCCGAAATGATTGTATCGATTTAGGCGCCGAAAGATTAGGTGGAGCATGACGGCAGTACCCTTTCTCTGCTGCAGAGCTGGGATAAGCATGCAAGAGTTTACTCATTATGTTAGTCATTATACAAATAGTAGAGCCCGAGAGTAGAGATAATTATTTATTTAAATGTTCCATATACATTTAGCTACAGCAATGAGACTTTGTAAGTCTCATTGCCGACATTGCAAAGTATCTTGCATCGTATCTTGACGTTTCATGCCATTCATGCCATAATGACTATCCATAAGGACGGTCAACTCCTTTATGACCTTTTAGACTAACTACTGTTTTACAACAGCCTGAACAGTACATTGCATTTTAAACGTTGCTACGTCAATTACTGTAAGTTAAAACCGCTAAATTCGAATATGAAGATCGCCAATTACACAATATTTTTAAATGCATGTACTAGTCAAAATAAATATATGCTGCTAACACGGTTGCACAGTTACCGTGTCCTAGTTCACATCACAGAATCTCATTCGCATTCTTCGGTGTTTAACCGATTTATTAAGTAGCGCAAGCTACTTTGGACTTTTAGAATAACTTCTGTGTTTAAAGTGTTAACACAGGGTCAACAATACACTGCATTTTAAATACTGCTAAGTGACTTCTATTTATGTTTCGCAGTGAAAACGGCCAAATTTGAAGACCACCGCTAAAGTTGAAATATTTTGAGATATGTGAATTGATGTTTTAAATATAATATATAGTAAAAATAGCTATTCTGCTGCTAACCTATTTGACAACCCTTTGGTGACTTCGCTAATAATATTATATACTTGCGCTACTTTCTTACAGCTTTGAATGGTTTATTAATTTTACCATTTATTTTCATTTATTTTCATGCAAATGAAGGAACATTGGAACATAGTGACATAATAATATTATTAGCATTGCAAAGCAAGAGAAAGAGGGAAACCGAAATCTTTGTTGCCCTTGCCCACAAAATGACAAATAGTAACATGGCGGGTAGCTTCGCTGGCCGAAATGGACAGCTCCTGCCCGCCCGGTACCCGTGTACGGCACTACGGGAGGCAGCTACCTGCCCGCAAGGTACCGATATTACCAAAGTACGGAAGAAATGGAGGGTGCGGTGATATGCTAATTATGCTGTTCATAGAATATTATATTAATTAGCTAGTCTGCACTACAAGTAAATGTTTGTAGTGCAGACGTTGTAAAAGTAGATGCATTACAGAGTGTCCCACTCGCCCCACTGGAAACTCTTTTGAAAAAGCAGAATAAAAGGACTCTTTATACATGGAAAAACAACCGAACTTCATCGGTGTAAGGATATTGACAGGAAATGAGTACAGACTTAGGCTAAATTTTATCGGATAGATAATTAAATTTTTTCGACTTTCAATACAGCTGGTGGTTCTAAAAGTCAAATTGTTCACTACTTATTTTGTAAATTAAGTTTGAATTACAAACTAGCGCCACTGCAAGGTTCATCTGGGATGAATCAAACAATGTGAGACAATATATATTAATTTATAATAGCCATTAGATAATGAATTGATACACGTCATCTGTATTGAGAGTCGAAAATTTAATTATCTCTCCGATAAAATTTACCCCAAGTCTGTACTCATTTCCTCATTCCCTGTCAATATCCTTACACTGATGAAGGTTTTACATGAAGTCAGTGACGTTAGTGACGTATCGGTGACGTCACTGACGAAAGCAGCTTCCGCCTTAAAGAGGCAGGTGATGGCAGGGGTGATGGCTACTTTTTAGCGTGTTGGGGGATACCTTTCATAATCAATATGCGTCTGTGGTTAATTAGTGTACCTTTTCAAAAGAATCCTTGTCGGTTATATCATAAACTAAAACTGCCCCATTAGCGTCTCGGTAATAAATTGGTCCTAGAGCGTGGAATTTTTCTTGGCCTGCCGTGTCCCAAATGGCCAGCTGTATTCGTCTTCCAGCCAGATTAATTTTTTTTTGTAAGAAAGACGCCTACAAATTCAGATTTTAATTACTACTTTGTGTCACTAAGTTTGCCGAATAAAGATTTTTCAATGAACAATGGAAAAGAGGAGCCAAAATATCTTTACCTGTAAAGTTGTGACATGCTTATCATTAAATTTGTCTTCCGCGTAACGCAGCACCAGTGAAGTTTTTCCAACACACCCCTCCCCCAATAAAACGACTTTAAAATTGAAGGATCGAGATGAAGACGAGATGGTCATATTTGTACCCATGATGGATGATTGCGTCAGCTTACAATTAAGAAAGTCACTTCTTATTTCGCCTTGTCTTACAGCTATCACTTATCACACAACATCTGTGAATTCATAACATTTCTTATAATTTCACATTTATTAGGATTATTGCAGGCTGCGTATTGCCATTGACGCCATTGAGAGACTGACCCTTCGTTTGTTATTCACATTTTAACACACTTGACGGCGTTGACGGAACACAAAAACCTACAACCTAAATATCCCATTTCAGTAAACTGCATAACTTACATAAACCTACATTACCTGTATAACGCAAGAATTGTGAATTTGAAGGAATGAAGTCGACAATACTGATCCAGTCTAGTAAAATAATTTAATAACAACACTAACGCTTCTAATGATCAATCAGAACTTTGATATTTAAATGCGTCTAGCGTACCACAGATTCCACACACAAGATGACAAAATACACTACACACTGAATTGACTGAATACACTACACGGACTAACACTGAATTGACTGAATACACTACACAGACTACACACTGAATTGACCGAATACAGTAATCATTACAGCCAACAGTAACTAGTAACCAACGTAAATACTTCTGACTGAGAGTTTCAATTTCAACTGTTTAAATTTATTGGACGGTACACTACATCATCGCAACAACCCGACAACCCAGACCCCACCAGTCTGCAGCCGACACCTGACCATACTGACTAACAGTCTGTAGCCGACACTCGACCAAATTTGCAGCCGACAAACGTATGTAGTACAAGATGCACAACGAGACAAATCAGTATATTACTCACAATAAAAATTTCAGTGAACTTTAGCAGAAATAAACCGTTACAAACTAACGTAGTAATAATGTACCGTCCAATTTTAAAAGTATTCTTTTATTTTAAAATCTATAATACCAAAAACTACTAAATCCATCCATTCCCACTACTACCAGCCCGTTCCAGTCTCACTCCTGCACTACTACCAACCTGTTCCAGTCCTACCACTGCCTGCACTACCCACCCGTTCCAGTCCTTACCACTGAACTCCCAACCCGATCCATTCCGGACCTGAGAATTCTATTTCAGCGCCCCATAAGGGCGCTGAGCCGGGCTCCCCTTCGGGGCGCCTGTAGGTTGATTTTTCGAGGTTTTTCTCGGGAATGCATCGTCTTTTGTCGAGCGCCCTAGAGGGGTTAGTACAAAGGCTGGCAGCATCGATAGATATTCCGTTGCGGCTCGAGTCATAGAAAACCTGTGCGGCAATAATATACAGATGAACTCAAATATTTGAATTAAGACCAATCAGCATTAGTCTAAATTCTAATATTTGAGTTCATCTGTATATTAATGCCGCATGGGTTTTCTATGACTCGAGCCGCAACGGAATATCTATCGATGCTGCCAGCCTTTGGGTTAGTAGAACCCCGTATCCCCACATTTTTCTCAGGTCCGATCCATTCCCACCACTGCATTTGTGCACAGACGACGGACAGACAGACAGCCAGACATCATACCCATTCCTATAAAGTACCTGACGGTGCTTAATAATATAGTTTGTTCTGACATTGAAATTGGGGGTAACATAGTTTAACGAGAATCTCTACTGCCTTGATATACTGACACAGTATATACAGTTTAACGAATCTGTTTGAATTCCCACTCAAAAGGGCCGTCTACATACACCCTGTGGATTTAAAAAAACAAAAATGCCATTTTCTTGGAAAAAATGAATTTCTCAGAAAAGTCTCTTTTGCAGGTTCTAGCACACACTAGAAGGATTCAAAAATGTATACATCAACTGCCTCTGTCTTTCCCCTTCCTGGCGTAAAATTCCCATCTAAAGCACGGTTCCTGGATGCCTGTTGTCTACGAACCGTGATCTAAAGTCCAAACTGGTTCTGTTTTTTTAAATTCAGTAATGATCCATTACATTTTCTGAAAATATTAGAGACAAATTGCAACTTGCGATTTTTTAATTTTAGTTGGATTTCATAAGGCCGCCATTTAATTCAAAAATTCGCACTTAAAATTTTCTTTCATTTTTAAAAAATTCTGTAACAATGCTTGATAGAATTGTTACAGAATTGTTACAGAAAGAAGTATTACTATTCTGTTTTTAAAAAATACTAGGAACATGATGAAAACTACGAAAAAAATCGGCGGAGAACTTCAAATTTTAAGAGCACCAAAATTAAATTAAAATTAAAGTCATAAAATATGAATTTCATGTCTGATGTTTTGGAGGTCGTCAGGGGGTCATGGATGGGAAAAAATGACAAAGGGAAAGTCTGTTCCCCTTGACTTCAGCTATAACATGGGTGAAACCATGGACCCCATGGGTCGTAAGGTCATCCAGATGAAACCATGAAATAATTACGAAGTCAAATGTTATGCATAACATTACAAAAGGATGGGTAACCCTCAGTTGGACACTTTCATCTTTGACACTTAAGACTTAAGGCATTGCAAGTTATGTATTATTGTATTATTCTTTGATAAATGATTGTCAAGCTATGACTTTTTTGTGAAACAAAAAGTTTTTTACAGCTGTGTTCATTAGTTTCATGTTTTTTCAATATTACATAATATTACTATAATACAATAAAGTAGCTTGTGCTACTTAATAATAATATTTTATGAGCATTTTCTACAAACTTACAATTTACTATAGTATTAACATCGAAAAGCTGCGCTGCGTTGTAAACTGCCCTTTCTGTCGAGAACCCCTCTCGCGATATGTAACTAAATATTGAGAAATTCAGGTAGATGGTGCCTTAATGATGAAACCTATTTTAAGAAAGTCGAGAGTCTCAAGACTTTAATTGTTGCCTATGGGTTTTATTAGGTAGTGTAAATAACCCAATGGGCAATCCATTAATGATGCGATCTTTTCATGGTGGGGGGAAAGTTCTGGGTGACTTAATCTATTTGCCAAATAGCAATAAACTGTGTTCTAATTTGTGTTCTTGTAATAAAATGCTACAACCTGTAGGTTTTAAACACTCTGAGTGACAACACATCTAATAGCAAAACTTTATTATTATCATCATTGTCAGTCAGTGTTTTACATGACGTTGTAAGTTTGTAAGATGACTCCAATTAGATTGAAATGTTCAGCTCTGAAAAGTAGCATTTTGTTCACACAAACATCCCTTCGTACTCGTTACGTTTCGTTCACCAAGCAGCATGTTATGAGCTTCCAGCTCTACGTCATCCAATAGCTTCTAAAATACAACTGAAAAGAAACGCTAATACTACTAACATTGTGCTTTTCTATTCTTAATTGAAACCTACCGTATAAAAACAATAACCATCTAATTCATTTTATCATAGCTATTGAATCAAAATTATAAATTAATTAATCAAAATTCATTGTACAGCTAATTACCAGAGGAACTTGCATGTCTCGAAAAATGGAAAACATGTACATGTGCATGTTCAAAATAATGGCAAAACATGTTCAAAAACATGTTCACATATTCTCATGTTCACCAACATGTTTTTGAAAAACGGGTTTCAAAGTCATGTTTTAAGAAAACGGAATTTTATTTGGGTCTAATTGGGTCTATAAATGGAAACAAGTTAACAAGTAAGCATAATTAATCAAATCGAGGGCCTAGCTAAGGGGTGCAAACTGTGTCCCCTTGGCTAGGTTAGGCATATCATTATTAAAAAGCCCAACGATTGTGTCCCTTTATTTACTGCGTTACTTCAGCTGTCCCTTACGTTTTCGCTTGGCATCAACAAAACGAACATTCAAAATTGTTCATTATTCATTACATTTGACCTGGTCCTGCTTTAATTGTGGTTGATTGTGGATCGTTTATTAAGTGATGGAACTTAGTGAAATCACTTTATAGGAATGATGTGACCGTCTGTCCGTTTGTCTGTCAACGCACACAAACTATGTGCAAAGATTCACCATCACCATGATTCATGAAGGAGAGGTCATGGAGAAAAATGACAAAACACAAAGTTGTTCCTCAAGACCTCAGCTATAATATGGTGATGTCAAAACATGGGTCATGAGGTCACCCGAAGGTCAACCGATAAAAAATCAAAAATTGACCACTAGGAGGGGTCATGGAAAAAATTTCAAAGGAAAAAGTTGTTCTACTTGACCTCGGCAACAACATGGTCAAAACATGTGGTCACAAGGTCACTCCAAGGTCAACCAATAAAAAATAAAAAATTTAGCCAAAAGGGTAAAAAAGTTTTCCCAAAGTTAATGAAAGATTGTA
>JABASD010002785.1:0-23995 GCA_019776165.1 Pogonognathellus flavescens
CTGCGTTTTAAATGCTGCTATATAAATTATACTTATGTTTGACAGAGAAGTCCGCCTACGTTTGAATTGGGAGAATTGGGACAGTGTTTGAATATTTTGAAAAAAATAATTCTTGTTTTTAAATATTATTTAACCAGATTAGTTATGCTGCTACGAATACATATAGTGTTAGAGTTGATGTGATTATGTCACAGTTAATGTTGTCGTGTCGAAGTTCACAATACCCTTACGATACTTTATTGCACCGTTGCAAATGGTTTATTAAAATGATGACGAGATATTTTATACCTAACTATAATGTGAAAATGTGAATTCAAGGCAAGAAGGAGCTACGGCTTGAACAGTTTACACGAGTAAAATTTTATGGCGAGAGTATACACCTGAACAAGAGAAAGGAATGTTTCTGCGTTCATTGAACGTGTGTGTACGTTGTAGCCCATTGCATTAGAAAGTTTTTTCAATATTGACGCGACAAAGGCACGAAAGTTGGCCATAAAAGTCATATTCACTTTTCCTAAAACTGCACTGGCATACGCATAAAATATTTCTTGTTTTTATCATTGCATTTCATCAGTATGTAATGTAGTTCGATGGACGCGTTTTAAATGGAAATGGTTGTTGGAAGGAGTTAGTATCTGGAATAGCATTAGCAATAAGAATTAATTGTATCCCTTCCTTCGCCCTTCCAACATCGATGCAAATTGCCTCTTTGCACATAATGTTTAAAGTGGTTAAGTAGCCCTTTGCATGCACATCCAGCTGTTTATGCACCGTGTTGTATTGCATAGTAAAATAAAATAATTGTTTCCACATAACACACATGTATAGCAGTTTAAAGATATTAACAGTTTCCTTTAGAGCGGTCTGGGGTTGGAGAAATGCTGTTAGTCTTGTTAGTAAGTATGAAGTGAGAGTATAGCTTATAGCTACCTATTATACACCTAGAAGTCGTATTTTATACCTTTACGTAAGAAGTACCTACTTATACCTTTAGTTTAACAGTGCATGCATGCATGAGAGAAATAATGGGTTTCTAGTTTAAAGCAAACCACCAGTTGTTATTGCTCAGAGAGCTGCTGGACACGAAAAATGGAGAACTCACATAGTTCTGACGTTTAGTACATAATTTCCGGAAAAGTATGTGACAGTTGTTGTTTACATGGAAAGTTTGCATACAAAGCCTAAAGATTGTCATAATAGCTGCCGCCAATCAAGTCTTCATATATTATTACGTGATTAGTACAGCAATAATAAACTAAACAAGGAAACGATGAGACGAACAAATAAAATGTCAACTTTAACAGCATTGCCATGTACTTCAGGTAGAATTCAGAGCTTATACTAAAATAAATTATTATACTTACCGATTATCTAAAAGCATCTAATAATCAAGTGTGTAAAATCGTTAATATTATAGTAAACATTAATAAAAATGAATAATTTTAGATGTGTTATGGGAATGAGTTTTTATTTTCTTTCTAAAGATAAAAATGACACATTTATGTAATCCAATTCAGTGCAAGAGAAATTATCGGACAAAATCTGCGAATGGACGGTGACGGAGAAGGGGATCTGAGTAATAGTATGTGCCAAATTTATTTTACGTTTGGCCGAAAATAAATACACAGCATTTTACATAGCTGCGTTATGAAATAGTGCAATTAAAGCAAACAAATGAAACCAAAGTAAAAGTCCATTTATGTATCTGTATGTAAAATTTAAATCATGATCTAAAATGAATTTCCTTTTCCTAACAGCCGACCTCTGTTGTAGGTTGGCTTCGACAGTCATGACAGTCTTCCACGTTTACTCAGATGCTTTTAGAATCTAATTTGAGTTATTTATGTGCGTATTATTGTTTATATCTGTATTTTTGGGTAAACTCAATATTGATACAGATCCAACATCCTCAATGAACTGTGATTAGACATTCGTGATAAAAGTCTATTTCCGTCATTCCATCCCTTTCATTAACTATCGTTTGCTTTATCTGTCTTTACAAGTATCACATCATCATCGTATTATCAGGTCCTCTTATCGTAGCAATATTGGCTCCATTCATAAAACGTATTAGATATTTACTACCCTTACACTAACGAAGTACAACTGTCATTTCGACTTTCTTTATACCACAGCAGCCTGGTTATTATGATTATGGTACTAGGCATACCTCCTTTTAATGTCATGTTCAACAATACTGTATGTTACTGTCATGGGACAGTAATAAAAACTTAAATGCAGCCTTTTTCCGCCATCACAGCAAATGACATTTGGTTTTCGTGTATAGCTGTACATAAATCTGTAAAAGTTCCTGGTATCCACAAAAAGAGCCGAGTAGGACAGAGACAGGAAGGCGAGATTGAAATAAGCATTTTTAGAATTGAGAAAAAACGTGTAATAAGAAATGCTTTCAAATCTGATTAGGACTGCACAGAGAGACCTGAATGAGAAACAGTAACACATTTGATCATCGTTTCGTATTATGCAATAATGTAATGAACGATGACTCAGCTAGAATATATGGTTGCTTTCGTCAGTCCAGTGCAGTTACTCAAGTGGACTTCCACTATTACGTTTAAGTTATGTACACATTATTCGTTACATTATTATCTAAGGTCAGATCTTATATAACAGTAGTCTCCCACTCACAAACAACACAGAGGAAAAGATCTGAGTGACGGTCACACAGCTCACCCAAAAGCCATTACTTTCATTCCTACCCCAAAAGGAAACTTTGAGTGTAAAACTTACCCCAAAATGCAGTAAATCAGATCAACACAGAGAAATGCAACTGCATCTGAGTTTCCTAGCTCCCGCAAGCCAAAAGTTTTCGTAGAAATTACAGGGAACACATACAAACGATCGCATTGCATCGCAAACATATATCACGTACGGCAAAACATAACTTAACGATGCTCCTAGCACACAATCATTAGCCTGTACTTATCTCCATCCCCTCCCCACATCATTTGCTAACAATAATCTCCGTATCTACTAAAGTCTGTTTGGCAATCAGGCAAAACTCTTCTGAAAGCATAAGGAAGCTTGTTATTCTCAACTTTGTAGTGTGTACTAGTCCTTATGTGGAATTGTACAGGGTAAGAAAAACTCATTCTGTCCGATGACATGACAATTTTGGTTAACAAGATGTTTTCAATTTTTTCATACTTCTGTTGGCAGATAGGACACGCATACAATAACAAGAGTGTAAACTTATTTAACGAAGAAAAGAACGTTTTTCACCATTTTCTGTACATAGGCTTCGGATTTCCTGTTAGTAACGAAAACCCTGTACGCATAAAATGAATCCATCCGGTCTTACTTACACACAAGAGCACCCTTTCCATTCCATTTCGTTTTCTTTTCTACCCCCACAATTCATTCATTCATTTCCCACAATTCTACCCGATTCTGACAGGACAGGATGAGATGGGAAGCAAACAACAATGAGTTTCAGTTTGGGCATTCGAGATAACATACTCATTCACTGCGTAACATACCTATTACGTATACCTCCGTCATTACTTGTGTCTACCATGGAATACTGCGTCTAAATAGTCTCGTAGTCGCATTATGGAGAACGTATTATTATAATGTAACAGCAGCATCGTGTGTTTTCCTATTTAGAATAGAAACCAAACACCTGATTCACTGGAGCAAAACCAAAACTCGGAAGAAATGGGATTCAACTCCCATTTTTCTCTTTTCTTTCTCATTATCATCTTTTGTGTAGAAAACAGACTGACAGGAGTGTTGAAAGAAGTTTCGTTATTTCCCAATACCCTTTTCAATATATTATGACATGACTATCGGCTTCTTTAATAAGTCAAGCTTAGTCTCTTGGTTGTAAGATAACATGTAAATGTGTACAAAGTATACAATGTATGTTATATAAATATATTCATACGGGAGATACGCATACTACTGCAGTTATGTCTGTAAAGGGTCTGTAATGTGTTCAGTGTGCGCCACAAACGTGATCATCCTATTTCCTTAAGTTTTAAGGGTCTTAAGTGTAATTGTGTTGCTTAAAATACAAAGCTTAACAAGTTTAATGAACGAGAAATGTGAACATGCCCTGCTCTCAAAGTGAAGATGCGACGCGACTGTTTCGTCTGTAGTCTCCACAACAGAAAGAGCAAGTATTGTAACAAGTAAGAACGAAACAACAACGATGAAACCATTTACGAAAAGAACCCAAGCTAAAATACTTTACTGGTTATTTCTTTTCCTTATTATTAAACTCTGTAAAGGAAAAGTTAAGTCGCTCTTGTCTTGTTGTCTAAAATCACCGAGTCATCAAGATCCTTTTTATTACCTTCTGTAATTAAATTTCAACAACCATTCTTTGCCATAAGTATACAGTCTCAAAACTTTAACCTTATGTAAGACCCAATGTCATAAGAAAGAGCAAAGTTTATAAAGAGATGTAAAATTATCGTTCTTTCTTCCTCTGTTCAACTTGTGCCGTACATACAGTCAAGTTAAGATTGAAAAGTTTATTATTGAATTAAGTTAAAGTCATCAGATAGGGAAATGACGGAGGAAGCGGCTCTTTGCATCTATTACACATATATACGACTATATATGACTACATGAATATTACATTAGAGTATTAGGTATTGTATATGAGATATAAAGCAACTTAAGTAATATTTACAAACATTCTTTTATTCGCTTATGTGTGTGCATAGCCTAGCCTGTGCATGCACTTTAAGTATACTACATACGTAACATTCCAGGCTTTTTGTATAGACACCCGAATGTAATAAAAATATGGAAAACAAAAACATAATGTTTTCCGACAACACGAGAATACATGTTAGCATCCTTTAGATATTCTCTGTAAAAGTTTCTTCATTCTGTATTCGCTTGTAATATTCTACTTATGAGCGAAAACTTCAACATCTGATCTGTTTTTGACAAGGATTGCCATTTCTGAGAAAACCTGCTCTATAAATCAGCAAACTATTGCATGAGTCACTTGTATTATTTATTTAAGAACGGTGAATGTTGCGATTGAAAGTTTGAAACATGGTAGTTAGTTCGCTACGTAAGCAAATACAAAGAGACAAATTCGGTGTGCATGTTTCCATAAAATTACTTTCACTCGTCACATCATCTCCTAAACAAGATTAATTTTCAACTTTGAGGTCTTAGCAGCTTCCACTCGGGTCCTTTGCACACGAAATTCCTATTCTTACACATACTAGCGTGTCAACAGAATATTTTGATATTTCATTTTGTTTCCCTAATATCCGTTCAACCTTCATTTTCTCACCCTATCTTACAAATACATTGTTGTGTCTTGTGCCGAAGAACAACATGGAACTCACAGTAGTCGGCTGAAAAGAACAACTAATATGTAACTAACGAGCAAAAACTGATTTACACTTTCATTAATCATTCCGTCCAATGATTTTAATGCTCGGGTAGCGTGTTTTTAGCTATTAAAAATACACTGAACTGTTAAAGTAGATAAAAATACATCCATTCGGAATTCTCAACCCTTATTATTACACTGTGCATCTTGAAGTGTTAAAAATGTAAATGAAAATTTGTAATTACGGCTAATGACCAGCAGCATTAGTGTTTGTATGTACATAACAAAGAGCAAAGAGTATCACAACAGTTACTTACTCACAATATTACTATTCATATACAGTAGCACAGTATATACCCCCATAGAACTCCAGCATAAAAACTTTATCATCTTTATTTGTTCACATGCTCCATACTTTTATATAAATAGTACTACTAGCATTATTAAACAGTCTGTAGGCATTAAGCAAAAAGAATGCTGTGTATAACTTTAGTCTGCTTTTCTCAATTCTTAGCTGAACCATGAAGATTATACTTTGTGTATGTGTATACTTTTCTGTATGGGACTAAAAGAATAAAATTCTACATAACCCAAATACCAAATGGGTTCTTTCTCTTTTCCAGAGACAGCCAGTTCGATTCAACAGACTTGGCTGAACTCATCAAATGAATGTAGTCACGCAATGGTGCGTAGATGAAAGCAAGCAGCAAACATACAACTGCTAGTAGTAGTAGTATTAATGGAGACTATTCTTCTTATCACCCGGGATGCGAATAATATAGTAAGTACAGACAATATGGTAGTCTGTGAACAAAGCCCGAGTGTTGTTATTATTCTGTTACTTGACTAGAGAACATTGTAACAACAGACATGAGAAAGAGTGCATCACATCTCTTGATGGTCCGTTGACGCCTTCATTACTCACATTGCACTTTCATCCTGTCTCATTTCAATTCATTCATTCTACCGTTTCATTCACACTCTACTCTTTTTTACACTTCACTTCTTTTAATGCATACGCACACGTTTCCATATTGTCGCATCGTTATTAAAATGTTCGTTGTACTTATAAAAACAACCTAGCACATTGTTATACAATATTATAAAACTGCAAAACAATCTATTACGTATATAAAATATCATAATGCTTCAATATCATAACTTACTATTCAATAACATAACTTAAAATATCATAACTCTAAGAACGGAGAAATTATGTCAAATAAGTACAACTTGTTTGTAAGTGCACCTTTGCATTGGGAAATGATAATTTTTTTAGCGAAATATTTTTTCTACTGCCATTGTAAGGATTTCTGCAGCACTGTTATCAATTATGCATTTTATGACCATGCCCAACAAGATTCTTGACATGAAATACATTATAAGTACCTTTTTCATGTACTGTAATATCTCAAACTGTCTATCCATCTCTATATGAAAGTATCAAATGAAAAGGCACTTTTGGTATAATATTTAGTTGTATAGATGGTAATTAATTAAGTATATAATCCACTGCTTCTGCTGCCCTTTGTGTTTAAAATTGAAACACACGCTGAAATAAATGTATTACTAGGTGCATTTAACTCGATTTGACTGTTATACGCATATTAATGACACGGTTTGCCCATAAATTACAAAATTTCTACTTTCTACCCACTGCGTATTATCCCGTATCCACCCACCAATCAATTTACTCATTAGACCGCAAAAGCTGATTAAGTTTGTAGGTACATAAATTACATATAGCGTATTATGGTAGTTATAGAGTGGCACAGTGCATTACTTGCACAAAGGTTGAATTTGAATATCAATTACATATGACGATAAGCCGAAGTGCATTTGAAATGCACTTCATTTCATTCATGTTAATGTATCCGACTGAACCCATGCTTTCCTTTTGCATAAATGAAAGTAAGCAGAAGAGATCCATCAACCCTTCCACTCTGCCACTACATTTATATTCCATACAAACCACGGTATACAAACACCTCTATACTTTTAGATTAGAGAAGTGTACTTTCATAGTTAGTGTATCTTCAGCTTCCCATAACCCACTCCTCGATTCTACTGCGACGTACTTCGCCTGTCCATGCAATCATGTCATTAATAACTTTTTGCCTGCATGACGTTCCGTTTACTTTCCTACAGTGGTTTCCTCTAACTCCAACTCGATCTTTTTTACCCCTCTCGTATACATTGACTATTTTAACTTATAGTGCAACAAAGTGATATTTGTAATGCATATACTGTGTGTTGTATACAATTTAAGTATTTTATATACAGGAATGCATGAGCAACAGAAAATCCTGTATTTGGATGCACACTACATGTAAGAATATAAAAAAGAAAGTACATTGTCCATATACAGGAATACTATATAGAGGAAGGCTTCTGTATCTTTCAGTCTGTGTGTGTGGACTAATAGTATCAGCTGCAAGTTTGCAATGAACATGTCACGTTTCTTGTTAATAAGAACAGTTACTGTCAGCTATTTGTACTATCTGCAGTTGAGAACATACGACTTATATATCTACTACCTATAGTAGGCCTACAGATATTTTATGGAGGCTGGTAAGGCAAAACATGGAAAATGCACACAGAGAGTTTATTTACGTAGGCGTCTGAGGTCTGTAGATTTAATCGTAAGTAACGTACCCCTCTATCTTTATATCTGTCTTGAAGCAACTGCTAAACTACTACTGCATGAATTTCTTCTGTATTAGTATACTTGTAGAAGGGTAAAATAATAATATTATCTTTGTTCTGTTGTCTGCACTCTATTTTTATCTGAATCATCCATTATATTACTTGGGAAATCTATTAATTACAGTATCGCACTCTTCTTTGCCTGTCCGTTTGTGTTAGTAAATAAATAGGAGTTGTATACTGCAAGTTTTGCTTGTGAACGACACATCTGCTTCTTTCGATTAAACAAAACTATTACAATAGTTCTGATAAGTCTATATATTCTTGGTATCTGTAGGCAGTAAACGCCTATTTGATATTCCTAGGAAAGGTAGTTGGTGTTGTGTACTACTTTTATTTTAGCAGGTCAGCGTCAACTTTCTGCATGTATACATCGAATTTGTTATCTCTGTAATTTCCAAAACAACTATATATTTTGCCAATCAATTCTAAATTATGTTATTAGCTACAGTAAACACGATATCGAAACAATAGGATTTTGTTAAACAACTATTTATAGTAAAGGTTTAATTATGTACCTATCTACTACCACTGTATTTCTACCTCCAATAAAAACAGTAGAAAAGAAGTTTAGAATTTTTGAGTAAAAAGTGATTGTGTCAATAAAACATTTTTGCAGATAAAAAATTCAGCATATTTACAAACATTAATAGTGTCATTTCACAACGTATTTCTTCTAGTTACAGCATAGTATATTTTATAGCATCATCTAAAGCAAAGTACTTATGGCACTTACTTCATTATGTTATTATATTGACATCACGTTATTGATGGTATGCATGCACCAAGTCACTATCAACAGTTCGTACTATAGGTCTGGTTTACGTTTGTGATACCATATATATTTTCATGGTTTGAGTATTTTCACTTCATATGAGCAGAGAAGTTAGTTAGTAATTGCATGGAACTGCATCATAATCATAACATCTTGTCAGTTCTTCAAAAGTTCAGTTTTCTTGCAGCATGAATGAGTACTTCCACATTACTCATTGTCGTCGGTTCCATTCCGTGATTCTGTGAGTGTGTACTATAGGTTATACATAAATCAAAATGAATTCAATTAAAAGGACCTATATAACTGCACCGAAATAAAAGCACATAAAGTAACCATCCATGAATGTATCCCTTATGAATTATTATAATGCATAAACTGCATTTAAATGCAGTTGTGGGATGCAAATGGATGCATGCCCTGATAAAGAATAAAGATAATTCTAGACAGAAGACACTACAGTGTAAAAATATAGGGAGAAATATAAATATCTGTTGGGAGTGAATTGAATGACCATGCTTGTAAATGGCACTAATGGATAAGCTAAAACTACTTATATTTGTACAATCCTAACTTTCATTTTCACTCAATGATTTTTATTTAACATTTCAGTCTAATCACTATTGCACAAAGATACGACTCTAAATATTATTTACTATAAACAATTAATATTTTTTAACAATTACATTATACAGATCATGTTTTGTTTTATGAATATCGACCACAGCTCAGACCGCAAAGCGCAGTATTAGTTCATAAAATAACTTCTATATACACTAACAAATTAGAGTTACACATTTTAACCAGGACTAGTTCAAGAACACACGTATCATATACGCAAGCCCCGTATGTACTGTGTATAGCTAGTCCCTTTTTACTTTCACCATAAGCAGCTTGGTCGGTATCTAATTCTAATGATGAGAACGGTTATCCTGTTAAAGTTAGATGCTGTAACTGATAAAATCCTCGGAAAAAGAGCAGAACGCTATCCACCATGAACTCAACTCTTTTGGGACATTGCTTATTGAAAAGCGTTTGGGGCAATTTTCGTTCAGGACTCTTGGGATGTGAAGCAACTCTCATCTATTAAATATGTGCAGCCGTAGTAGTAGTAGAAGCAAAGGCAACGAACTTTCTATCTGTACAAAGAGAAAGAAAAGCTATACACCATGATGTATACTCTTTACACGCACTCATCAAATACTTACCATCATTCTGTGTTGAAAACAGTCCTGAAAGAGGCTTAATACGTGCGTAGATATATTAGAAACAACTTACACCAGCAGCAGCCGCTCACTTTGGCTCAATTCACTTACTACATTAAGAGAAATAATGTTCCTTTGGCTACCCTCATCAGTGAGACCGACATTCACATTCTCGTCCCTCTAAGCCAAGCCAGACTGTACTGATAATTGAATCAAAGCTGTCAATAATACAAAGGCCTTAGGGCTATATGTACGATTGAATCCAGGAATGAGATGTGCACATGTAGAATCATCACCGGAGCGCAGAAGACTGGACTGCATGAGAGAATGACGATGATGACGACGACAAATATCATGATACAGAATTTATGGTGTACTTCCATATAAGACAAGACACACACACAGGAAGAAGAGCGACTGGGGGAGTATACAGCCCTTAAATCTAAATCTAACGTTTCAACGATACAGCAGTCTCTGATCCATTAGACATTAGATCTCACACGCATAAATTCCTTTGTAACTTCCTCCTGGTCGACTTCTATTTTGTCAACCAGAGTTTTTCTAACAGCAAACGAATGCATCCTCTTCTGTGTCCTTCTTTTTCGTTCAAGTCATTCCATCTGGAGTGATCGAATTTATAGCATCTAAAAGGATATAACAAAAACAACTTACAAGTAGCTGATGTGATCTTCATTTCCATGTGGAGTGGCGGCGGCGGTGGTGGTACATTGATACATGGTGGGGTTCTGTGGCTGCAACGAGTAAGTGCAAGTGGTGGTGAGATGAAATGGAACAAACCTATAAGCGGCAGAGGAATAAGTTGAATTGAGAAAGACTGTTGTTGTCTGTAGAGACTTTTGGGACTTATACATTTACCCCTCGTTCATGAATGACAATGAATGCACATAACTGCTATAATATTGCAGTGCAGAGAAACGAATACGACACAATGGGTTGGGAATAAAGTGAGACACTAACAGACACAACGCAAGTGGACAATGGTAAGTGGAGATCCCCTTGATATATTCCTCTTCAACGTCGTATCTTGTCCAGAACTGGACTGGACAGCAGAGAACAACAGACATTTATGACCACATGGAGCGAAAAAAGAATCGAAGGGTAGAATTCATCAACTAACAAGATTAAGACAGAGAACAGGGGTGAATTTCGTGTGAGTAAGCAACTGAGCCATGTGAAATTCAAGAAAGACACAATGTAATAGCGTACAACACACAGGGGTGATTTTTACTCACCGTTTTTATAGAAATACACCAATAACACCGAATAGAATATCTGTAACGCCAAGATTTTCAACTTACAGATGTGTTTTCGTTAGTTCAGGGGGATGGATGTTAGATATCCTGAAGCAATCACCGAAAACAATTCAATGTGAATCGTACTATTCAAGTTCCACCACTCTCTGTATCTTCCCAAAGCAGCAGTGAATGGGTTTTGCTATTGCTAAAGGCTTTGATCATGGTCTATGGTCATCTATAAACTTGACTAACATTATAGTAGTAGCAGAGTAGGAGCAATTTAATGCACTATAATTTAATGTAGTGTAATGCAATGCAATTCAATTGAATGCAATTCGATTTCCTCCTTTGCACTTGTAAAGATAATTGAACTTGTCTGCAGGGGAAAGTCTTGAATTTAGTGCAGTGCTGTGGGAATTCTGTGCCAAGCATAGGTCTCCGCGAGCATTGTGCTGTATCAAGGAATATTTAATAAGGAATACATTCTTCTTCTTTGAACAGCCTTGGATAGCTTTAGTGTAGAATTAGAAACAATCTTTTAGACAGATTTATTGGGAACGCTATTGTAAGAAAGAGATAGAGCAATACAATTACTTACTCCAACCCCTAAGGCCACTTCAATTTCTAACTTTATAACAAACGAAAAGAAAAGGTATCTGTAAGTACAACAGCCACGATATAATTAACAGCACTGGATTCCGTTAGGTGTTATTAATTGAGGAAATATAATATTATATTAACATTAATCAATAGATTAATGTTAATAGATCCTCTCGTTAATTTGATTTTGTAAATGTGGCAAATTAATAATTTACAATCAGGCGAATATGAAAACGAATTAGTGACAGCAATTAAAGGGGCAAAAGTTAACTCTGATTAAAACCACACTATAATGTTAATCAAGGTTGCAGCAAAGAGGCATACGGCTATGAACCTCAAACTTTAAAACGTAAAATAATGTGAGAACAACGAAATGAAAAGTAATGCAAACATTGCTACCCATTTTTCTTCATAAATAAAACAGCAAAGTGATATAGAAGACATAAATGTCACAAATAATATACTGCTAAACAACACTAACACTGCACCTCTGCACTCGCAATAACCACTTAGGACTGTTAGGACATCATAAAGTTCTTTCATGTAATATATTCACATGATTGCTTTATTTATATCCGGGATAATAATAAGAGTACCTAAACAAACGTGAAAAGTCCTAGGGCAAATATTAAAACACTGTCAACTGTCAACAATGCCTTGTATGTATTTCTATACTCCATTATAGCTCTTACTTAATGTTGTGGAATGCCTTTAGTCAAAGATGTAGGTGAATCATCGTAAAGTAATACATAGTACTTTACTGTATTACTTATAATAGCAATATTATAAAGACATTTCATGCCTAACTTTATAAAGAATAATATTATGAGTGAAAGATAATAAAATGAGAGAGAATTCATATAGATCATGAGTTGTATACGGAACTGAAACTGAGAATTCACGGATTTCTATTTTCTATGACAAAACACACGAGGGTAAAGCTTAACGCCTGGATGGTTGCTTTACACATTTCTCGTTGTATATCAAAGTACATGTTGGTAGTAGTAGCCTAACTACGATTTTGCCACTTGCTTAGCCTGCTACTGTCTCACTTTCCTTTTCAGTATGTGTTGCCATTCCTCGTATAAATAAATGTCTATACATACATACATAGTTACAATACATACTATATAAGGGAAAGTTTCTTCCTTATGAGTACTATGTTAGGTACCTACCTATATATTCATTCTATAAATTCATCTGTGTATATAACATGTAGCACATCAGAACAGAATTACACTGTATTGCATTTACTTTATGCCAGCACGTCAAGTGGGAAGGGGCAATATTTCGGAATGAAATCCTCAGAGATTTACGAATGAGAAAGTGACACATAGTCGCTTGGAGACATTTCATGTTCATCTGCTTTGGCTGAGAATGATCTAAGTCTCTGGACTGTGCATGCTAAGTCTTCTTTAGTTTAATACGCAAGTGGAATATCTACTTACACTACTATGACTGGCATTTGACGTTAGAAATGTATAGAGGAAGAAATGTTTGATATATGAGTAGTTGACTTCATATGTTGTTTGTGCGGTATAATTGCAATTTGCACTGAAGGCACTTGATTTGAACTAGGTTGGTTGAACACACATTTGACTTTAATACTCTCCTTAACATAATACCATTGCAAATTGAGTCGAGCCAAATTGTGAAGTTGACCTGAAGGAATTTAAGCCAGGCCAAAAGGGACACGAACTTGATTTAATGTTCAGATGAGAAAAGAGCTGCCTGAAGATTCCATTAAATATTACACTGGCATTTGCAGGGAAGTAATAATAAGTTTCCGAAGTTGAACGTATAGGCTGTCGGAACCAGTTTTGTGGAAGGATAATTATATCACGCTGATTATTTGCTGCATCACCGTTCTTTAATTCGCATTGCTAGCTCGAACAGTTCTAATAATAAGTAAAAAGGCTTTTTTCAGCAGAACGGGACGAGTTTAGTTAATTATTCAACGTCAGTGAGCTTTCTCCCCTGGGATGTTTTTCAGTTTACATTCAGCTGAAATGTCAATTTTGTTTTTCATTATCTGCTTCGGTTACTACTGCATCGCTTGCTTTAAAAAGTTATTCAGATGGAGCAATCGGAACAGTTTGATAATATTATTATTTATTACCCCGAGGAAATTGGCTAATATCACGAAACATATTATTCAATAAATTATTACACAGAGCCAGCTGCACCACCAGGTATACGTGTTACATATACATTTCCATTTCAAGTCAAATCTTGTGAAATCGAAATTTCTGAAATTCTATATTCCACATTATTCATAGTATTCACGTGTACATGCTGTAATATATACTGTAATGCAATATGAAAGAGTACTAGGTGCAATAAATGCTGTTCCTTTCTCCCTATCATAGCAATATTCTGGAAAGTGGTACTGTAATTTGTATATAAACTAATTCTAATAATATCTCTGAATCCTACTACTATTTGGGTATTACACATACAAATACGTAATAATGTACAGATAAAATGTTAAGATATGCTGCACCACTGCATTGGATGAGGATGAGATGCAGAAATAGGGAGAAAGCTGTTTAGGGAATGAATAGTTCACTGAAATGCAATAGGGTAGTCTACCATCTTCAAATTACCCCCTACAGTGCCATGATTCATATCAAGACCTTCTCTTTTCATACGTACGTTTTTCTCAATTTTGCATTAAAATTATGCTCCCTTCTCCCATATGGCAATGGCAGTTGAGCGTTCCCATCCTCCTCCTCACTTTCGAGTGCATAGAGGCAGAGCTAAGCTGTCAACACTGAAAATAAGTAGCACATCCTTTAACCCATAGACCTGAAAAGGTCGAGCGTGCGAACTGTCTTTGAGCAGAGGTGCCGGAGTACCGGAGCATTCTTTCCCAACAGACTTTCTTCACCCGAGAACAAAACCATTGTTGGCATTTTCCCATCTAATCCTATACATTTTGCTGGATCGTGATTTTTTTCAAAAATGCAGATTCTTCAGGGAAATAAAGTTATTAACATTTCATGTAAAATTCTTCTACGTTTTGAATGTAAAATAAAATAACATCTCTCAAAAAATCTCCATTAACCCGTTTTTTTATTCTTTCTGCTTATACTGAGAATAATTATTATTAGAAATTATTAATTAGCATATTTTTTTCATTTCCTTTTAGTGTATCGTTTTTGATTGAGGAAAAGCAGCAGACTTTGACTGCACTCAGGAAGTGATTCTGTGCAACTTATGTGTGTATTAAAATTTAATTTACTTTAAAATATTGTGTAATAAAATATGGATTATGTTGATTTTTGGCAACATTTTCCTTCGATCGACGGAAGGAAGCTACTAGCGAGGCCTTGGTGTACAAGTGAGAGAAAGTCTTCTGGGGAAGGATGTCACTATGAGTGGAATGGAAGAGTAATAGTAAGAATCTCGAGATTAGTTATATAGGCATGCATGTGTAATGAAACGGAATTTGGAATAGTAAGACAACACTGTCTTTCTCCGTCTCACGTTCAGATGCAAACAAAGGAAAAGAAATTCTTGTGAAGAAAAGAAAAGCTGCTTATGTAACGCTGCTCTCACTCTCTCTTTTTCTCCGATTCCTCTTTCTGCTCTACATAATACGGTTGTACGCATCAGTTTTCTGCTCTGATATCGCATTTCTGTATTTCATTGCTCTACATCCAAGAAAATACCTAGTGAAGAATGAAATACAAACCAGACAACGAGAAGCAACGCAAGGCGATGTAATTGTGTACACATATGTATGTAGTAACATAACGCAAGGAAATATAGGAGAGGCTAAGCGAACCTTATTTTGTAAAGGCAATTGCAATGAATCTTCATATAATCTACGACATAGTTCAGCAGTAGTAGTAGTTGTATACTCAATCCCGGTTGTTCGGGTCTTTTGGTGCTCTACTCATCTACCGTGTGTGTATGTGTGGAGGTATGTACCTTAGAGAGAAATTGAGAATTGCAAGAAATGGTAAGTAAGAAGTACGGAGGACATACACATACGGACATACATAAGTAATAGGATGGCAGATAACTAACACTCTTAAAATACAGAGAGTGGCTTGACTTGGTGTGCACACTGGGCAGAAATAATGGAAAGGACTCTTGGTTTGCAATAGTACAACTGTGGAGAAAGTGGCAATAAATTTCATTTCCGCACCAACAAAATCATTTCCAGATTTTCAGAAATGGTTTAGGAAACCTATATATGGAACATTAACAAATGTAGTGTATCCGTTTGGCATACCTATATATACAAATGGGTTTATATGGTGAAAACGTTCTAATACAAAGTGAAAAGCTCAAGTGAGAAATTTCCGAGTTGTACCTAGCGCAAAATGAAGTTAGCAGGTAAAGAATGCTGTTTTGACATTCAACCTGAAAGTAGAGAGGGAATAGGTCTGTTTAATAACTTACGACTTCAGTTAGGTAAATAGGCAAGAAGAGCTATGTAAATGCTTTCCTATGTCCGCGCTGCGATTCAGAATATAGGAATATTAAGGTAACTATATATACCTACTTACATTCCTCAGCTCCTTTATTATCTATAAGCATACATAAGGCTTCACAACTCACAACCATGATCTGTGTTTTCCTCCCAAACTACATTTTACGAAAATTATGTAATTCTGAAATTGAGTTAGATTCCTTACGCAAAAGAAGGAATGCTAAGTTGGCGTTATGACCTAGTTGCTCGTACACATATAAAGTCAACAGTACGACGACCCAAGTGGAATAAAATAAGTACCAGTTCCAGGAACTCATCTCTCATCTGTATACCATACCGGGCACACAACTTCCAAGGAATTCATTTAGATCTACATGGAATTTTTATGTCGTTTCTTTTCTACTACCAGTATTTTGTCTACAATATAATCATTTATTTCATATTATCCTCACCCAAACAAGGTATTTACGATAATATTCATCCTATTTCTTTTCTATATGCAGTCAACGCACTCATAAACCAGGTTCCTTAACTCTTTTACCTGGCCCGTTGGAAAAAATTCTTTTTAATGCAAAAATCTTGTTTAGAAGCACAAATAGCATTCAATTCAAGAGCAAATACAAAAGGAAAAGCTCGAAAAGTATTCTCCTGCAATAAATCTTTTCAAGGAGAAGTATGATTTGAAAACAATCAACATAAACGGACTTTTCATAGGTTGTAGAGGGACAATGTCATATTATTCAAACAATTCATCGACAAATTCAAATTATCAAAAATGTTAATTAATGAAATAGTAATTCGCTTTATTAGTATAAGGAATTCAATGGGAATCCTCATATAATCACTATACATGCTCAGATTATTAACCATACCTGTAAATCTCATTATATAATTGTTCATGTTATATAAGTTCAACAATGTTATCATTTATTTTAAAGGTTCGGTTGGTAGGACCAATTTCGCACTTTTATGAGCTATTTGATGATTTCCATGGGATGGAAAGTCGAATTGAAAATTCCGTATGAGCATTTGAAGCTAAATATATGCTCATAATGTACTCTTTCAGTTTTGATGTCAACTGTACAAATTACACATGTAGGAAGTCTTATTGTTAGAATTTTTTAAAATTCGAAGACTTCCTGCAAATATACGTACATTTTTACAGTAAAATTTGTAGGTATATTTGTAGGCCAATTGACATGCTTGTTTCAATACAAACAAAGATTTTCAACTTAATCATTCATATAGGTCCATAAGACACAAAAACGTGTATTTACCAACCATTGAGCAAGGTACATAGTAATCAGCGTTGTTATTCCGTGCTTACTAGCGCAACGGATTTTATAGTGCCATTTAGTTTTCTCTCGACATGCATTTTTGCTTACAGAATGAATGCAGATAAGCATCACAAAACTGTGGTTGGTACAGAGTAGAACTTTAAAGTTTGAATTCCTTTTTAGTTAATCTGTGACTGAGAAAACATAAAAGAGAATATTATATGAACCCCTGATTAAATCCAATGACCGAGATTTCACATTTTATGTCGCATTCACATAGAAAACAATCCAAGAGGAAATACTAAACACTAACCTAGGATCAGTTGTTTATTTTTCGTTCATAAAAATTCATGCCCTCTTTACTTATACTTCCTCTGCTACAATTTAATGTTATGCTATGTTAGTTGTTTATCAGTTCAGTAAACCTCATGCTGACATCCTGTTGACTTTCCCTACTTTCCAGCAGCCCTTTACTTTCTCTTTTTCTCTTGAACATAAAAGCAATCCTTAAAGTAAATACGACACAATATTACCGTTAAAAGAACTCTAAAAAGTTGAAACGTCCAAAACTGACCTAAAAGTTTACTCGAGAGTCGAGACTGACATTATAAGTTGAGAACGTTGTTATTCGTACATTGCTGTATGGCATGAGTTGTTGCTGTGTATGGATGGAGAACCTTTGCTTCAGTGTAGTTATTGTTATTACTCTAAAGTTGAGCATTCACAAAGTGCGCTTTAGTTAACGGGTACACCAGAGTCATTTTTCTTGGAATAACTGTATCAAAAGCAAAACTACGCAGTACTTACATGTTTTAGCTGCATTAAAATAAAAGTAAAATCGTTCCACAGCACTTTTTAATTTAGGTAATACTCTTTCCTTCTTGCTTTTTGAAACTGAGTACCTATATAGTTATAGTTCTTATACATATATGCTTGTAAAAATTATACCTAGATACTAATAAAAAGTAGAGCAATTCGCTATAGACTATGTACATAAATAATTAATTGCTATGCTTCATTAATAAAATAGAAACCTTTTACATAGTGAAAGTTACACTGCTCTTGAGCTGTCAGTGTGATAGCGATTTGGTAAAAGTATATACGATAAAATAAATTCAAAGCATGTGCTGTCAGCGAAAACATTAAACTTTTCTTGACCCTTTGAGTGGTACCTCCCTCCAAATCATAACATTCAATCTAGACGATGCAGCAGCAACCTGTGTAAGTGTACCATATTATACTTATGTGTATAAAATGAACACAAAAGCTAGCAAGCATTTTTTTCTCACCCCACCCTTCCTTCCCGTTTCAATAAGTCATGATAATAATAATGCCAATATTCCTCCCTCCTCTTTGTAATAATATTACACATATACCTATGAAACCTATGTTTTTCATTCCTCTGCTTCCTATTCCTTAACAAACTTCTACATTTTCCTGAAAATATTGACTTTCTTTTCTCTACTCTGCACTGCAGTTCATATTCAAACAAATGTCTCGTATCATTCAAACACTTTTAAAGAATCGCAGTGGGTAGAAGTATAAAAGCAATGGCAGTAGACAAATATGAGACGTAACAAAACACAGAAAAAATTCCCACGATTTTATTCCCCTTTTATCCATTCCTCTCTATTCTTGTGTGGATTTCAATTTTAAATTCATCCGTTTCCATTTCAACTTTAACCTGCAGTTTAGTAACTTCAACCTCTACTTGTGCTGTTAGGCAGTTTGACTGCACAATGCACTCTAATGCAAAATCATTGAAACTTTTTTCTTACTAGATAGATCTGTGCAAACGAAACGTATAAGTTTTTTACAGTTATATTATATAGATTGAGGTGGTATACACACCCTTGTAAAAGGGTTCTTGACTTCCTGCTACTTAATATTATGACAAAATATATCTGTTCCTCCACACTTATAATATTATTCTTCTACCTCGTGCATTTATCTCAAGAGACTCGCAAAACTAAAAGCCACAGAGCCTCAGAACCGTTCCCAGAATGCACCACCACAGCTTAGCTCAGATATCCTATCCATCCATACCCTTCTAAACAAAATTGATGTAAAGCTATGCAAGGCAAAGCCAAAAGATAAACAATATAAGGCAACTCAATGTAACGTAAGGTAATGCAATGGAATGAGAATTTTTTTCTCGAACAAATGTCTGTACGTCTGCACAATGATAGACCTTCAGTATAGATAAATTTCAGCCATTTCTGTTGAATAGGAAACTACCCTTATTTGAACAGCAAATAATGGTAAACAGTCAGCAAAAGGGTTCTTCCTATTGTCAAGATTTCCCTTCTTTTTTACTTTTAGCAAATGCCGGTTTTCTTTTGGCTTAGTCCGACGAATCTCTCAGGCTTCCTTGGTGTATATTCGAACACATCAAAGCCAACATGACTCAAGAAAGACATCCATGGTTGTAGATAAAAGAAAAGGGGAGCGAAGAAAAATTACTGTGGTTGTCGCATCTCCCTGATGTCAAAAGAAAGTATTTTTCTTTGATTCTCAATCGTTCACCAATACTCGTAGTACTTGAAGCCATGTGCAGTATAAAGTAGTACAACGTCAGATAACATTCCATCCATTCGCATCTGGGATTCTGTTTGCAATGTGACTCTTAAGTGCTTAGATTACTGAATGACCAAGGTCTGTCAAGCAGTGCTATAGCAGTTTTAACTTTATGACAGCACTAGCACGGAAGCAGACCTTGGAAAACACTACACACTCAACAACTGACTGAATAACATTCAATATTCATTCATTCATTCTTTCTTCGTCGACCTATATAGCGTCAACGTGTATTTTGCTCCTAGTTTTTGCAAGTAATGTAAATACACGTAAGTGCTAGTAGCGCTGTATCTGTAGTAGCGCTGGTAAAAAAGCTTTGTAAATTGAATGCACTAACAATTGAATCCAGTATAATAGCCCTTACGAGTATTTGGCATCCCGTCACAACACATTCAAACGCTTCGGTATAACATGGACAGAAACGATTCTAAAAACAAGCAACGATACGTACCTATTATTATTGTACTACATTGAATCTGTAATAGAAACGAAGTGCATGGATTTGGAGATTTTTAGTTTCAATAGTGAGCTGCATGACAGAGAATGAAAATAGTACAGATACAAGTACATACCACTAAGAAAAGTCATAAGCAACTGAAAATACGGTCAATATTCTTAACTTCGTCTATTTTTTAATATTGAATTCACTGACCAATAACGGAGAAAGGCTCTGTTTAAGAAAATAACCTCAGGAAAGCATTCCTTTAAAAATCATTCACTTGATTTTCTTTCACTACAAATGTTTTTGATAATAATTGATTGTTGTAACTTCATAAATACACAAAATACTTCCATAAAGGGAGCCAGGCATTAATGGCCATTGATTTTGGCATGGCATTCAAAGCTTTTAACGCAATCACTCAATATAGTTATAATAATAGTGTAGGTACTTTAAATTGTGTAGATGACAGGATAACATTCGAGATTAATCAGTAGGTATGTTAAAGATCATCTTTTCTAATTGTAATTATTGCATAATAATAATTTGATTGTATTTATAGAAACATTTTAAAAATCACAGTACCTTTTTTACGCTACAGTACAGATGGAATTCCAAGACGATTGTACATTACTCATATTATTCGATCAAATCTTTGTGCCTTGCGTAATCTTATAATATGATGATGATTTGAGAACAAAAATTGCACACTATCTGTATGTTTGAATCGGCCAATACTAACAAAGGTCTATAGTTTAAAACGAAAGACATCTCAGAGACCCTTCGATTTTAAATTGTGCAATCTGAGTTTTCATTAGTATCATTACAATATACTGGAACGACTGCTTGCAGAGCTGTTATTTTCTTGGATTTGGGTTAAGTTCACCTTCACCTCATTGTCAGTTAAGCCAAAGAGATCTTATTACCATCATTGTCGATGTTCAGGGACTTAAAAGGGTGATTTGATTTGCGTTGTTATACACTTAAGTACATAGTGGTACGAGAAAACAGATAGAATTTTAATGCTGGCTGTTACATACACGAATATACATAGAAAAGGCTACAAAGAAGAAATAAAATCTGAAAGACTACTGTTAAAGTGAAGAAATGCCGAGCTATAAGCTTTACTTGTGTGTAATACATCTATAGCTCCTTGTCAACTGCCCGATAGCCCATTAAACTCAATAGTACTAATACTTTCACCCAATTTATCACGTAAGCATTTCACACAATGCATTTGGAGAACTATGTACCCGCTCTACTACTTATACTTTATACTATAACCATGTAATATGAACACACATTGCTTAAATTTTGCACCAAAGACTTTCCAAACACATTTTCTTGCTTGGTTGTGCCCGTCCATATCTTCTTAAGTACTTTTACATTACTGTATGTGCACTTAATGCTACTGTGTGTTACATTTCACAAGTTTTCCATTATGGAACAGTCTTCTGGCATAGAAGTATCAATACATCGAGTATCTAATTCTTCTACGAAGGAAGATAGACTTGAAGAAGGTACTGAACTCGACATAATTCTAATACTGTACATATTAGACACTTGGAACTAGTTAGAAGCAGCCAGCAGCATCAATTTGGTATATGCATTAGAGTTATACCACCCAACAAACGGTAAAATCATAATACCCTTTTCTACTTATTCGTTTTTAACGACATTGTCATTGCCTGACTATATGAATTGAACTCACATCCTTCTTTGGCACAAAATGCTCATTCGTTTTCCTTAGTCAAGCAATCTGTCTGAGATTGAGAGAGGTAAAGAAATAAGTACGGATAAAATGGAAGACTTATGCTTAGCTAGTTACATTTCACTAGGTTAAGCCACATTACATTATAGATAAGTTACGTTATGTCACTATACGTATCCCAGTTCTACACTTTTATATCTACATACTACCTACTACTTACATTAGTATAAAACGGGAACAGTATATATTATATTTAGCATTGTAGGGCAGAAGAGATTGTATGAGTCTATGTGACGTTGACTTACCTTGGTACTTATACATGTGATCATATATGAGAAAATCCATCTTTTTCAATCTTTCCCTTGAGTCAAGTCAAGGAAAGTCAGGGGAGAATTTTACGTTTGCAACTGGCAGTACGGTGGTGGTAGGTGGCTGTGTAGGTGACTTCGCCAGTGTGTGTAATGCTACGTTTCACAATTTTCAAGTCTTAAGTGTCTCACAAAGACTTTAGTGGGTACATATAATCGCAAAGAGGCAAGAGAGAGTCTTGTTGGCAGCAAAAACATCTTTCTCTATTGAATTGCACTGCTGACTGCTCAGATGGTTTCATTTCATTTTATTTCATCTCAGCACATTATTTCATTTCGGCTCGTTTTAGAACAAATATTGCTTCTATCCGAAATAATAATATCATTTAAGGTTGAATGGAAACATTTTTCAACGTGTATGCTTAAGGTACAATATATAGTACCCGCACAATACCCGTACAATACCCGCACTCTATTACTTACAGTATAGTTTTTCCTACGTATAGAAAACTCTTAGCTAAAGTAGTGCATTGCACAAAGGAGAAGAATTTTTAGCAAATAATACTAGGGATCTGGGAGTACATGCACTAGTGCTTTCTCATGAAAAATTTTAAATCTCAGCTTCGCCTCTCATCTCATTCCCATCAGTTCAGAAATAATAGATGGCTAAATCTTTTCTCAAAAAGAATTGTAAGCTATAAGAAAAAGGTATTAGGGGAAAGTAGAATTGGTAGATAAGCGCATTGTGAATTTGAAATGGAACGGTATATATAGGACTAATCTCAATGAGTCGGTTGATTCAGTAGCAACATATAGCAACTATCTACAGGCATTGAAAGCATTCTGGGGAGTCATTGTGGGAAAGGACCAGTGGGACTGTCACCTCATTTTTGCACTTTGTGGGACAAATTGCAGTCTGACCTCATTTCAAATTGCACGAGACGATTGTTACGACGCAACCCGATCAGAGTGCCATCGAGGGGTCTGTATAGGTGGACGACCCAAGTGTTTATAGAATAGTATGAAATATGTATAGTATAGAATGTATGGAACCAATGAGATGTATGTATTGTAGCTAATAGTAAATAAGTATTATTGTAGTATATTTAATAGTAATTAATTGGCCCATGTTAGACCGTTGAAAATGTTTATGGTTGTAACAGGGGTACATTTCATAGATTTAGACAAGTTGGATCATAGAATCCAGATTTTTCGGACCTGCTGTTACGGCCGAATTTATAGTGAATAGTTAGCTGAGTAGTAAGTATTTTTGTCGATTAATTTGTAAGCTCGTAAATATATTGATAGTTGATTAAATCAGTGTGAAAGTGTATCTGAAGTAATAGTTTCCCAGTGCACCTTATTTACGGCTGTGTT
>JABASD010002786.1:0-23993 GCA_019776165.1 Pogonognathellus flavescens
TTGGGAGATAATCGTGTCACAGACGGACGGACAGACGGACAGACGGACAGACGGACGGACAGACGTAAACACCATTCTTATAAAGTAGCTTGCGCTACTTAATAATATGGCAAACAATTCAGACAAGCACACACAGAGCTACAGACTTTAGGAATAAGATGAAACAACATTCATTTCATACACAGAACACTATCGGCTAGGCATACCAATTCAAAACCCAAAAGGCAAGAAGGTTCGTAGTAATCATACACAAGGATTGCTCTATATAACTATTTTATTCTGTGTAAACCATACTTCTATGTGAACGTAGAGGTTATAAGGGGAATAACATGCCGATTGAATGACTATCGAGGTTGATTCCCTAAAAGTAAGAAAAGAAGGGTCTTGTGAATGTGGAATATAAAGAAAGTGTATTTACCTGCACTAGAAAGATCGGTGGAGAGTATGGATCTCCTGGTTTGACCTGAGAAGGGAGCCATTGGCATTGGTGGGCTAACATCCGAATCGTTCTCGGAACAAACGCCGCTGTCAGAGCCAGAGCTTTTGTCTACAGGGACTGGACACTCCTTGGGGTATCTGGTGGACTGAGCAGCAAAGAGATTGCTGTGGGCAGTCGGAGTGGATCCACGATGGTTATTGGGAAAGGTAGAGCCATAGTTGAGAGCCATGAGTCCATGATGGTTGTTGCTGTTGTTGCTATTTGACTTGTTATTAAAAAGGGTGGAGATGGAGAAGTGATTGTTGTTGGTGGTGGTGGTGGATGTATTCTGGTACAGGGAGGAAGATGACGACGATGAAGGGTTTAGTAATGAATTCGATGCCGAAGGTGTTACGGCCAAATTAAGAGGCTCCATGGGTTGCGTTGGAGGATTGTGCATCGTCTGCTGTTGTTGACTCATCATGCGGAGTCTTTTGTTGCTTGCCTTGCCAGAAGTTGTGATGGTGGGGCCTGTGCCAGAAGAAGAGACTCCGAAATCCATGGCATGCATGCCTGCAGCAGTTGAAACTGCAAAGCTGGAATTGGAATTGTTGCAAGAGCCCTGAATATTATTCGATCCACTGTTGGAAACATTAGCACGACCACTGCTGGATGTGCTGATATTACTGCTGGAGTAGTAAAACGGGTCCACTGCGAGAGGAGCAAGGACAGAAGCCGTCGTGGTGCTATTGGCATGTGCATGATGCTGATGATGATTAGTATGATGATGAGCGCTAAGTTTTTTGATGCTACTGCCAAGTCTATTGTGAGTGCCACCAGCGCTTCTGCCACTAGAACATTCATCACATTTCCCATAAGGGCAATTCGATGTGATCGATGTGGAGGCTCTTGATTCACCGTTCCCCATCGTCACATTCCGAGATCTGCTGATTGAGGAAGAGCTGGATGATACGTTCCCATATGATGAGCGAACGCTGCGACCATTCTGTATATTATTATGATTAGTTGGCAATTGGTTCTGATTGTGACTGGCATTGGTGGTGCTGGTGGTGGTGCTGTTGCTGCTATTCGTGGTGGCATTCCTCTCGTTGTTTGCACTACTCCTCAAGTAATACAGAGATGAATTCAACTCTGCCAGGCGACTGCTGCTCGCATTGCTGCTTGACGACTGACTTGCAGAACTTTTCTGACTGGACGATAATGGCTGGCTCAGAGATAGTTTACTAGATGAGGACCGGAAGTAAGCTGACGGATGGATTATCAATAGAGGGGCACTTCCTGGTGGAGGCGCCACTTCCTTTGGTAACTCGTATTCCACACTGACGTCCACTGTCAGCGGTCGATAGAAATCAACCGGCTTGGACAGGGCGCCCTGATTGTTATAACGCAACATAGACATGGCACGGCGTGGAATTTTTAACTCTTTTTCCTCGGCAACTCTTCCAAACTTCCTTCAAGTAAAACGGAGCTAATACACCGATATAGCGATAGCCTTATTGCTTGCACTGTATTGTATTAAACTGTAATCTTCAAATCGTAAATCAGAAGATTTTCGTCTTAAAGATATTACTAGATGTGTCTCAGCACATCTTTTGGAAATTATGAAGACACTCTCACAATCCTTAATGGAAACTTTGTTTGTATGTACTTGCACATACGATTACATAAATGTAGGGTGTATATAGTAATGCAATTTCGAAGAGAATATTAAAATACATATATTCACTCGTACAACCTTTTTAAGACTGCGAAGTACAGGCAGGGTTGGTTGTTGAAGCCTTTCCGTATGTAGTAGGTTGTAATAATATGATAATGTAATGTAACATTATTTTTTCCTGTGAATCATGCAATTCTTGTGTACGAGCATCATCCTCTTCATCCTCATCATATGTTCTTCATACAGTGCGTGTGTGCATAGGTATTACGTACGTGTAATTACCAAGAAGATTCTGCAGCTTTCAATTTTACCACTGAACACTTGCACTCATATCATAACGTCCACTCACGCAGTTTTCGTATGCAGTGACTTGACTTGACTTGCTTCGTTTATCCACAATTCAACTATTGTTATCGCTTCCATGGGCACAGTAATGTGTTGAAGAAGCAGACCAGACCGGACTGGTGGCAACGTCAGCTTCGCTCGTCCAGTCCTCCCTCTCTCATCATCTCTCTCTCACCTTCTTCTTTCAACCCAACTAAACTATACTAACAACACAAACACATTTCAAGTGAACGCGACGAGCACTGACCTCGTTCAGAGTTAGCTCCCATGTGCTAAGGTCATTCCTGTGCTTTTATTATTGCCATCATCTCCTTATGCAACCAAACTCTTCTTCTCTCTCCAACTGTCGTAGTTAAACTAATCAGCTTCTTCCAACTGTTTAACTTATATTATTATCATTTCCATTCATTCAACATACTTGTCGTCGTTGACAGGTCCGTATCAAACACTGCATCTGAAAAAAACCAGAAACAATCACGTTAGAAATAATTACCCTTTAAAAAAACACACACATGGATATTACCTACTGGTAATCCTGGAATAGTAGTTAAAGCATGGTAAAACTTAAAACACACACACACACACACGTATTTTTTGGAAATTATATAATATATTTGGACTTATATATTATATAATTATAATATCTACTCTACTAGTCTTTACATATTATGTAAAGACTTATATATAAGTCCAAGTAGAAATATCCTACCTACTACAAATCCTGGAATAGTATGTAAAACTTAAACTTTTGGCTTTATATAAAACGTTATATAGTAGTATTTTGAAATACTTACTAGATGAATATCAATAATAAAAATCAATCTATTGATTCCCATAAAACTGAAACGACACAATAGTGGTATAGTTGACTTGGTTCTATACTATAACGAGTGTATGAAAGGTGGTACTAGTACGTGGAGCTTTGCACGTACTACGTCTATGGGATTTAGGTTGAAAATTATATTATCAACATCAAAACGAACAGAACAGACGTCTTTGCTCTTTATAAAGTTTTGTTTAGTCAAAAGTTTATCATGAGACAAAAGAACATCACACTCGAAAATGTTTTCACTCGTTTCATAGCTATCTCTAAGTGATATGAACGATAATAGTGGGAGGGAGGTAATCGCTATTTGTGGATGGAGTAGTTTAGATAGTTGGTTAGTCAGTGTTGTGAGCTAACGATAAAGTAACAATGGTCAAAGACCACAGAAATACCATAATACTCTGTATATTCTCTACTACATACTAACGTAGAAAATCCTCACTACTAACTTTTCTATGTTTCCTATACAAAACGAAGTAAAAACCTCGCTATTATAAGCACAGTACCACGAATACAAGTTCACACACACTAAAATACGTAAGTCAAGTTACAATTCTGTGTATTGCATAGTAACACACGTCATACTCTAACTTAAACCCACCACATACACTAAATCCAAACAGAATACATACAAAGACCATATATTTAAGTTTTTAGCATGGTAGTCTCATTGCATTGCATGGATATCATTATTGTTTAAAAAAGACAGAATACCTCACAGTTTTACTACATGAGATTCTAAACTGCTTTAATTGCATTTTAAACAGCAATATTACATTAAACTTGAAATTAAACTTAAAGATAATAATTATATTACTCATCTATACTACCTAATTAAGGTAGTATAAACTGTTGGTTGTAGCTGTAGCTTATTGCTATGTGTATCTATCAATTCTGAGAGTAAAAATGACAGTTTGAACGAAATATAAAGGGAAAGATACTTGACACTTGAATGTAAAGATGAATACATGAAGACAATCGACAATACTAATATAAGGAGACTTGACTTACCCGCTATATATATAGAATATAGTTTTACAATAAACAATGGGTTATTCTGTTGAAGTTCGAGTTGAGTTTTGTTTGAGTTGATGCAGTTGCAGTAGTCCAGAGACCAGAGGAGATCAGATGATCAGAGCGACAGAAAGAGATCGTAGAACATTACAAGGGAAAATACGATAATGACGGGTTGCTGTGTGTTGTCGCAGTGTCGTGAATGTAGGAGAGACACAAAACCAGGCAATTCAGAGGAGAATAGTCACTTGAGCAAAGAGAGATGATGATGAAAAGCCAAACCGGGCATGTAGTTTCCTCCGTTTATTCTCTCTCCGTTGTGTTAGTTGTAGCTGTAGCCCTTCAATTCAGTTTCAGCAGTCTCATGCATTCAATCTCCAACAAGAACTCATTATTTTATGTCTCTCTGCATTTATATGTCTATACTTAGAGAGTTGCAATATTCCTTGACAGTTTCTCCTGTACTATACGTCAAATATAAATAAAACACAACAAGACACCCGTTCCCGGGTATACTACACCAGACACAAGTGTGAACTCTTCGTAACTATATTAAATACGAAAAACGAAATTAACCCACCACATGAGACTGTGAGATTACTATTTGGATTCGGTTTTTCTTTTCTACTCTGAAATGACTTACTAATGGCAGTTTTCGAGGAATTTTCTCACTCACTCATACACACATGAACATGTACAGAGAAACAGTGCACAAATAACATCACAGAAGAAGTTTCAGACGTAGTATTATATTTACTTCACGTAGAATTGAGGAGAGCACAAGACTATTGTTGTGTTATGTGTGCAGTACCGACAATGACTGCACAAGGAACACAAACTGTTATACACAGAAAATGTTATGTTATGCAACTGTGTGTAAAAAGGGTAGGCAAACAGCCAGAGCAGTTTTGTAGTTGTAGTAGGAGAGCAGCAGCTTTTCTGTGTGTTGCGTCGAGTTCTGCTGTCTAGTCAGTTCTGGTTGTCGTAAAGTGTGTCTCCAACTACTTTACTCCAGGCAAAAGCAAAGGCAACTCAACTCACACAGTCCCATTCCCATTCCAGTCGGCAGAGTCTGTCTAGAATAGGAGTTGTAGTAAACTAACGAAGGAAAGACGGTTCTTGCAGTATGTACTAGTATGACTTGAGCATTCTCTCTCTCCCTATGCATTGTATACTTACTTAAGTATATATACATGTAGTGGTGGTACCTACACATGAAAGTATTCAAGTTTAACTCTCTCTCGTTCCCGTAACTACTGCTCCTGCTATTACCACTGTGTACTTTGGCTGCATGAGATTCTCTATGCGGAGAACGGAGAATTTAACCAAAACGAACCAGCAGCCGGAGCTAGAGAGAACCAGGCAGGCAGGGAAGTATAGCATAGGCAAAAAGGAAGGAGAGTTGTAGTAAAGTTGTAGTGAAGCATTAGATTTTACATTACTCGAAGAACTGTGTGTATGTGTGTGCGTCGAAGGAATAGGAAAATACCATACGAAGAATTGGGAAGGGAGGCTAGGCCATCAGGGGGTCACGTCCTCCCTCTCTCACAAGCTCTCTCATCTTCTTCCAGCCCAGCCATCCTAAACTAACTCTTTTCTTCTTTCTTTTCCCACTTGCTCCATGGAAATGGAATGGTATGCAATCTCAATCCTTCCTCTTTTCCTCTCCTTTTGCCTTTGCTGCCTTACTTTATACTTTGCCTGGCTTCTCTTCTTCTCACAGAATCCAGCTTTGTCTGAACACTTTTTCCAAGAGAGTTTTCAGTTCTTCTTCTTCTTCTGTTCCGTTTCCTTCATATAATACACGTACGTTCAATCTCCAACCCTCCACGATCCTTCTCAATCATTCTTCGTGTACGTACCAGTACGTAAAATAGTATGTACTTCAAGAATCTATCTTGAATCTTGCATTGCTCTCTCTGCCAGACTCACAGGCAGGCCACAGCCACAGCAGCATCTCCAGCAACTCTCTCCCTGTATATATCTGTCTGTCTCTTTTATCAAAAACGCTCCACGGGCTTTTCCACCAACAATTCAACATTGCATTGCTCTCTTCCTTCAAAAACGGAGTTCATCGCAGTGGTAGTGGTCCTTAGCCAAAACCAAGTCCTGGACGTACTTTATGTTATGTAGGAGTCGTACAAGAAATATAGGTACTTGTGTACTGATACAGATAGAGGCTCATCTCTGAACAACACAGTTAGTAGTAGTAGTAGCTCTAGAAGAAGTAGTGTAGGTAGTTGTAGTAGTAGTAAAAGACGAAGAAGAAGCTGCAGCTCGTTTTCCTTTTCTTGACTTCCCATCATATACGAATTGCCTGATGCGATACGACTCGACTGACTATCCTATTATCGTTTCGTATATCGTTCGTGCCTTCTTCATGCTCTCCAACTCTCTTCTCTCTCTCTCCCTTTCATTTTCACACATCCTCTTTACATTTAACATTCACATTCTTTAGTTTAGTCCTCAACTTTATAAGTAATACCATTGCACTATGTGGCTATACGTTGTTTGTGTTGTATTACGTATACCAGAACATATCGTGTCTATATATACATTCACAAAAAGGTAGAGAGGTATGTGGTGTCTGTGGAGAATGTGTTAGGCATATTTTATATAGATATATTTATTTAGTTGTGGGGTTGGCAGAAGGTATGTTCTTAACTTAGGTACCTTGAAATGTATAATTCATACCTGGCTGAGTCAAGTTAAGATTGAGATTTGAGTTTATTCACAATAAAAAGGTTCTCTCCCTCTTAAATCTTGTGGAAAGCGCAGCCCAAGTATAAAGAACATCTGCTAAATGCTATATAATACAATCTTTAAACATAATATCAAAATGTGCACACAGGTAGATGGATATTAGAGAGAGAGAGAGACAGAGGTATGTATAGAAATAGCATTCTCTTGCATAGTAGTAGTGGTAGTAAAACTTCACCTCGCAGTTGTTTTCCCACTGTCCTTGTCCATGACCGTGTCACAGTCGTAAGAACACCAAAGGGTAAATTTGAGATTCATTGTATGGTATTGTGCTTTTAAACGTATGTATGTTTGTCAATTCACAATTAGATGTAATAAAGCGGCTGAATGTATCTATGCAGTAGTAAAATCCACGGATTACATTGCAACATTATGATATTATTGCTTTTTAACAATTGGCAGTAGCTTAAGTCGTGATCACTTCATATTCATTCGTCTTATATTTTCATTTCGGCAATACGCGCAGGCATATTTGTTTTGTAACTTGTAATCATATACAGATAGACGTTACTTTATATGTAAATGCATATTATTCAATTCAAGTTCTAGAAACATCAACAACTACATAGCTACCAACGCAGTTGAGAGTATTACCTAAGGTATCTTTAAATCACATGCTTTCATAGAACTTCTCATCCTGCTGGATGGATTGCATGTATTAGCATTTAAATTCCTTTTCATGCGATGTCTTCAGAAGATCACTACATGAATTCATGTCTTGTCTTATTAACAAATCCAATCCATTCCAGAGAGTTGTATGTAAAACTACATACGTGTATTAAATACGCAGATGCTACAGTTATCAAGTAGATATTCCAAACAATAAGAACGACAAGAATAGACACGACATGACATGACTAACTGTTATTTTATGTAAGTGTAAGAATTAAACCATATTGACCGATAAATGTACTGCTGGGAGTACGACCTCCCTTGGTCTCTCGTCCTGAACTCAGGCCAAGCCATAGCAATCTGGCGTCAGAAAAAATATGATGAAATAAATGATGATGATACTCATGCCACTGTTGTAATAAAGACTGATAACGTGATAGACAACATATGTAGCTTCGTTTATGGTAAATAGAAGCTTTAGTTTTGTCTGCACACCAAAAAACGACGCCTGCAGCGTGAAAAATGAAAACATTTGCATAATATTTACAAAAAAATCATTTTTTATTCTTCCAAATAAATTTTTTGAATTCATATTACTCTGTTTATCCCCATGCGCCTTTATCAGTATAAACCTGCATGTAAAACTTCACAATTTAACACTGCTTTTAAATACTTCGACTACATACCCACCTTCGTCAATGCTTTTAATCATTATCATCCATTATCTCGGCCAACGTGACTGATTGGGTACTAATGGAATAATAATATATAATTCTTCGATTATACTGTATGCATACAACAACCTCAATGTTGTTGTTAACTAACTCTCATACCACATAATACCTATAGGCAAATACTCCGGGCATAACATCCTCTATTCTCACATATCTACTGCTAAATGGTGTTTTCAACTATTGTATTATGTTTTACACTAAGTGTACAGTCATATCCATTGTCTTATGCAAATACATTTACCTATACTATGTACATCAACAATATTTGTACAGAACAGAATAATGTAATGATTTATTCTTTGCACTAAATTCGCTAAAACATGAAAGCATTTTCACATATTATTGTTGTATCACAAATACGTAACTAAAATAGGTTTGCCTTTGCCTATATATATTTTATATATGTATGTAACTTGTGATAAGCTAGGAACCTCGCTATATATGCGAAACATAATATGAAATAACATGATACTGTGCTAACACACGGACTGTTAATTGAGTTCAACCTATTATTAACTCCAATTGTAGAATTTGCGTTCAGAAATGGATGTAAGTTGAGATGTAGGTATTTAAAATGTAATTAGTTTGCGAGTGCACCTAACATGAACATGAAAACTGTTTAACGAGAAAATATATTACTTTCCACTTACAATTGCAACGAAGGTTCAGATAAGCAATATAATAATGGGTTAGGCATCAAGGGGTGCTTCCTCAGTATCCTCAGATATCAAATCCAGTTTCAGTAGTTTAGTTTAATTTACCACAGCTGCAATGCAGCTCGAAAATTCGCATAGTAAAATTGCCATCATATCTTGCATTTTTATTTACACGCTTTCTATTCTTGGTAAGAAAAGAAGACAAGTGTCATAAGTTCAATGTAATAACATGAAAAATGCAACTTATTAGTACCATGTTATACTTCAGCTCTGTACATTTACACCAAATAAGGCTATAAGGAACGTGATTTTCTTTAAGTAATTTCTGGCATTGTAAATCTACTTATAAAATGACTATTTATTTTCCATCTACTAAATATAATTCGTCTTAATGGCAGTTGTTAAACTAAAGTTATTAATTTTCCTTTGTATATACTTACGAGTCAGAATTCAACAGTAAAGTAACAGAAGTCTGTATATATACAGATAAGGAATATTTCTATGTATTACTTTACATATAACACCTACTACATGTAGATAATTTATATCTTATAATATTACCAATTGCACTTATATACTAACCTCGCATACAATCCTACTAACATAATACAATATATTTCCCGAATTCTGTTAAGCCATTTATAAACGTTTAGTGAGTTTAACAAAGCAATTTAGCTGTTATTATAGAAATATACGCACAGTTATTCAGAGGAACATTAAAGAAAGGTGTATGGTTACATATAGAAGTGTGCACTATAGGTTTACTTCCATATAAGTGAGTAAGTGAAGTGGATGGATATTACGAGAAGGTTGTTGGCTGGGCTCTGGGTTGGTTGTATGTGGAGCTGTATGTATTATTGTAGATTAGAAGATAGACATAATACACAGCGAACGTAAATAGTTGTCAAAACTCCAATTCCAGCAACACAACCCAAGCATATCCATTCCAGGGGATCTCATTAGAGTTTATGAGCTGCACAACTGCAAGCACCACAAAGTAGTATAAATTGAGAACTGTAAAGAACACCCAAATAGATAAGCGCTCTTGACCACTCCTTCAAAACCCTCAAATATATACAACTCCGTAACGACAGTTAAAATTATCCCAATCGTTTTTTCGGCTCCACCATTCAGACAATTCAATTTTAAGTACGAACATCATTTATTATCTCCCAACAAAATCATGCTGCTGTAAAATCATGCTGGAACAGTTCATAAACTTCTGAAATAAATCAAGCTGTTTGTAGAAAATTGGAAAATAAAGGAATAATAGGAATTTACAGCAAAAACTCATTCTTTACTAATGTATATGTAGTTTGTTGGTAATAAAAAGCTATTTTTGAATTTGTTGTCATAATTCACACTTTTGAATTCACATTACGTACATTATCATTACGAGTATATTTATACCTTGCTAGTAGAGTACTATATAGTTTTAAGCATTTGAACCCTTTAAAAACATGCAATTCTTTATACCCTTTAGATGGCTTGCATTACATTAACTTGGCAATGAAGTGTATAACATCTTAGAAACGGTTTATTTACTATAGAATTCAATTATATTATACAGTATAAACATCTAGGAACATCTGGCTCTAATAAACGATGATGGTGTAATGTGTAAGATGAAGATGAACGCACAAGCAATACATATAATACGCAAAAGTGTTATGTATTGCGAAAGACAAATCAAATGACATTCATGAAGGTAATGCTTTGTCAAAGCGCAGAAATCCCATGTTAAAATGTCATCAACAGAGACAAGACAAGAGTGTCGACAATTATTGGTACACAACCGGACACGTCGATTAAAATTGTTTATCTCATGTTTGCGAATAGTTTCTGCTTACAAAGCAGATTGGTGTCGCCAATTCGCAATTTTCTTTACAACTCGCAGATAGTAAGTACACAAGCATTCAACATCAACAAATAGTTCATAAAATATGTAGCAATACATCAAAGCAGACTGATAAGTTAATGTCCTAAAGACTCCATGATAAGTACAATACATAGATATTTAATGGTGTAAATTTAATTGTTATTGTTTAGTTTGAATTTTCAAATCACATAATCACTTGCTCATTTATGTAAATACTTAATTGCATGCCTATACTTTAGTTGCTTATAAGTTTGGACTGCTGCAAGTGTAACCTAAACGTATTGTTGTTTGCTTTTGATAAATATCAGGGATGATGTCAATTCTCATGCTTTTGTTTTAAAAGATATTCCTATTCTTTATAAGCGCAAACAACAGAATTATCAAATGAAAAGTCAGAAGCAACATAGTAGCAACTATAACCAGCATTGTGCCATGCCATTGCACTGCAGCATGAATCATTGTAATGGTTCATGTATTTCTTGGTATCAACACAATAAACTTTTCTGTCCTTTGCCATGCGGTACCAACAGTACCAAGTATCTGGCTCTGGCAGTGTGGCAGTTTCAGTTTCCCCGAATTACACACATACTCTACCAAGTAGAATTACATAACCCATATTTATATTTCGTGTTTTTCCACGATCTACTTACTAAAAGTTTGTAACTTTAAACATTATTAGGTACTTATTACTCTAAATTAATGCATACCTAGTAATGAGTAGAGGTACATTACAGGTTCATAATAGTGCACCCCATGTGCAACTGTGTTAGAAAAACATGGACACATTGCACATAAATGACAAAATTGAGTGGTGTAGGTAGAAGGTATTGAAAATGTCTCTTTTATCCACACAGTGAAAAAAGTGGACAATAAGACAAGACTGGGACTACTAAGGAAGTAACTGAGTAAGACTGGTTAAAATAAATGTAAAAGGTAATTTACAAGAATGAGGAATGGCCAAATGTGGAGATTAAGCATTCCACAAATGACCATAGCACAAAGTACACCCCGAAAAGAGTCATAACGGCCGTGCCCAACGCAAATAACATTTGATCATTTGTGTTTCTTCGGGCTTCGATAGGCCGATTATCGTCTTTCCTTCTTTGTTCAGCAAAAACCCGTTCAGCATCACGTAGATGTAGGGATCTGTGTCTGTCTGCCGTCTTTGTTCTCATCTCCTTCTTGTTTACGCCTTGTATGAATCCTACAACACACAAAACTACGATATTCTCTGTGTATACATGCACTGACGTATGAATCTTTGTTTTCTATCTTTTATGCAGTCCTTTAGGGAATCTTCTTCTTCTACTATAAATACAAAGCAGTATGTATACTATACCTAATGTATATACTTAAGTTATATGCGATAATACTAAATTATTGTTTTCCTTCCTTATGTGTAGGTTGTGTGTGTATTATATCCATTACCTACTGCAGTTTTGTAGCAGACACAATCCGAAGAACCCAAAGACCTTCCTTAAGTCCATAAGACGACGTCGGCATAATATCTTCCACTTTCCACGGATAATGTGATGTGGACTCTGTCTGTGTAGTTTGTAGTTTTTGGTCTGTTCTGCGTAAGAAATACAACTGCAAGTACAAACAAGTAGTAACAAAGGTATTTTATTTGTTAGTTATGTTGCTGGTGTATTGGTTTGCCTGGGCTACTGCCCACGGAGAGCAATGTGACAACAAACTTTAAGGTTTCCTCTAATACTTAAAGTTGAGCACATCAAATAAGAATTTCATCGCATTTCCTCGGCAGCAATCTAACGATCTACTACGAGTCCGTAATGTGACACCCCAAAATACATTTCAAATGATCGATAGACCACATCAGAATGAATTATTACGCTAAGCTATCCAGATTCAGTTCAGCTCAAACTTCCGTGCATCCTTCCTTTCTCTCCATCTTTCCCCTCTACACATTTATTCCATATAACACAACACTCTCTCTCCCTATAAAACTACACGCATTACATTCCCTGCACAATTCTAAAGTAGCTAGTCGTCTCTTCTACAAAGCATACTAGTAAACAGCCTTCATGAATGCGAACTTAAACCTATAAAGGTATAAATATTATGCATCTATAAACTTTAGGTCTCGACTTCACAGACCATATGCCGTGTCTCTACCATCCCTATTTTCTACTTGTAAAAAACTGAAACTATTAATGGATAATACGTCTGTCTCATACCCAATATAATTTTTAATATGCAAAAACCGTGATATGAAGATAATCATCCTGCAAACAGTGCAGTAGCCGTATGCTAAGTAGGTTTTATATTTTCGGTTTTGTATACGCAGATAATGTTTGTTGTAGGTATTTAAGTGGATTAAACTTATTTTTATAATATCGAATAAAAATATACCATGTAATATTGCAGTAGGCATAAATACAAATATTATGAAGGAAGAATCTTTCATTCTGATTTAGCTACAACAATGGCAAGGGAATATTATTGTATCTTAGTTAGTAGAGATTTTAGAAATGAAAATACGATGCAAAGGATGAATCCATGGAATAATGTGTGGTGATGTGTCATATTACGAATCTCCGAACAAGCTGTTTAATCAAATAAGTGAGTATAACATTAATAACATGAATTAATGGTAATACAATACAATACTGATAGTTTTATTTTACGTACATATTGCAACTCAAGTTAAACATCAAAATGTTAAAATGCTGTAGGATTCTTAAAGTTAAAGGTGAAACAGATCAAATTCGTTGTTAAGTATAATAGTACTACCAAAAAGAGTGCGGTTTGGTTTTGGCTTTTTTATTTTCAGACTCTTTCAAGTACAATTAATTATTACACATCACAATAATTGTGTGAACTTCAAAACATTTTTATTTAAACTTTAAAACTTATTGTGGATACTACTTTGGTGTACTCCTTGACTAAAACTTAGGAACCAAATTACATATTGGTGTTTATGTCTAATGTCTAGAATGTAAAACTACGGGTTGGTTAATCTTATGTACAAATACGTGGTCACTAGCATCAAATAAGAACTCTCTTTTGTTTTATTTCATTTTTCGAGTGTTATTGCTAAGTATGGACATAACTTACTGCAGGGTACAATGTGTTCGATTACATTCAGGGTTTATTCTTCACATGACTCCCACTGCGAACAACGCCACAGCCAGCAGAGAGGTAGCAGTCAATCGGTGTTTGGTGGGTTGGTAGAATAGCTCAAGTTCTTAAATCACATCTACATAATACGAACATTTTGAGAGTACTTCGCGTCTCCAGTCGCACAATCACAACTTGGATCGCAGTTGCGGAATCCGACTTGAACGTATCTCGAAATTGGGTTCCATTGAAAGTTTTTCCAAGTTCACGACGAACCAATCCACTTCCAGCAACTTTTCTATACCAATACGAAAAACCAAACATCAATACACTTTTTCAACGTCAAATCTACAAACTAGAAGTATATATACATTAGATATTTTCATCCTTATACTATTACATCGCATCATACCAAAAACTACCTTTACTTCTACATGCATGGCATAATATGTATACACACTTGTATAAATTTGCACTTGCACTGTACACTGTACTCACTAGCTCTACAGAAGTATGCCTATATACAACATACACCCAAGAGAAGAGTTATAAAGACTAGTCCTATTCTTCTGCCAGCTCTATATTATAATCAATTTTGACCGCACTATAATAACTACACTACTCCTTTCCCATGAAATGCAAGTACGAGTGTGTAGCTGCAATGTGTAGGTAGCTTCCCATAACATTTATTCAGATAATAGAAAAACTACCACAGTGAACTAAACTATTTACTTAGTACGAGAAGAACCATAGGCAGACCTTTACAAGCAAGCAAGGGTATGGTATCATTTCCAACTGCATAATGCGTATAGAAATAATCAGATATTTTCATGCCAACATGCAACACTAACTAAAATACTTCTATTTGCGCACCTTCACATAAAATCTCAGTATTAAGGGATAACACAGCATTACTATTGCCTACTATCTAACAAATATTTTATTATATTATAACGAAAGAGTGTTTTACTGTAAATGTAATGTCCATTTGGAATATATCAATGCATCACCTTCAGCATAACCACTAAACTCACGTCATATAAAATATACGCTACGTCATGTGTAAGCTTCGTCCATGTACTGATTACGAACAATATACAGTACAAAAGGCAAGGTGAAGAAACTTGGGTATTGACAAAAGTAACATACACCTAATATTTTCTATGGCAAGTGTATAGTACATAATGTACTGCACTGTACTAACTAACCCTTCTACTTATAATGTACTATTTGTTTTTCTACATTATTCAATTCAATACGACGTGAGTTATAATTGAATGTGTTACCTATAGTAGAGGATTCGAACATGATATGATATACGATTCATATATTTATAGGGAGAGAGAGAGAGAGAGAACCGACAGAGTGGGTATTCAACATATAATATTGTTACAATACACGAAGAAGAGAATGAATACCTTCCGTTGAAACTTCTCGGTCATATTTTATTTTACTAACAATAAGGTTCAACATCACACGGTGAGTTTTAGAGCTAAAGGAAGTCCTGGAGCATGTTTGACGAACAACACACTACCACAACGCGTAAAAGTACGAGTCATATAACTAACAAACTGTTATCTTAAGAATTAACACTGTTCAAAGTTTCATTCCGCACTATACGGAAAGTGAGAAAAATTTTGTTTCACTGAACCATATTCTAGAGAAATAAAACCCAAAAGAAACGTAATTACAATCCCTCAAAGTGCAGTTTGCGAAAGGCACTCTTCAGTTTACACAAAATGCCCAGGCCAGGTATAAAATAGAATGTTTAGGTTGATATTACAGCTACATCCCCGCTTAGGATAATAAAGCAAGTCTTTTATAGACGCGAACAACGAAACGAACTAACTAAAAGTCTGGACGTGTTCTATGCACACTCTCTGTCTTCTAGTAATAACATGGATTACAAATATAATAAAGAATAATAAAGATATAGCCCGAGATATCTTATAATATCTTTCTTGTGTGTTATTGCCTTGCCTTGCTTTCTTCTCAGACTGTTCAAACTGTGCATATTATGGACTTCATGACTAGGACCAACGCAAAGCAAGGAGAGAGTGAAATTGAGTCAGTTGAGTGAAGTATATGCGGTGCATTGTATCCAAAATAGTAATAACTACGTATAATAAAGCGTAACCCAACCCAACAATAATAATACTTGCATCTTGTCAGACAGAACCCTCAAACGTTGAACCGCAATCAAGTCCGAGAGTCAGTAATGTTTTTCATATATGAGATTACATCTTTTGTAAATGCCGATAGAAAACTCTTTCTCATACATAAATTCTTATATGCGAAGGATGCTTTGCAACCAAGACAAGGTTTCCAATTCAATTCATAATGTGCTTTCAAACTTACAGTGCGGTGCCTGCTCAAACTTTTCATACGTGGAGAAACTAGAGCTAACAGTATTTCATATTAAAAGAAGTAACCAATAATCCGAAGCATAATTTTAAAGGGTCTTTTCCCGACTACTTTAAGGTCCTACATTAACCCAGTACACCACACTACGCGAAGACTTAAGCTAAACACATTTATGAAGTTAATTTCGGGTTGCTAGTTGTTAGCTATGTCAGAAGGGCAATTTATCTCCGAATGTATACTCTGATTTCGATTTACAAAAAATTCTTTTAAGGTTTAACAACACACCATCACGATTGCTTCAAAAACGTCAAGAAAAATGCAACCTTTCCACAAGGGTTAATGAGGATAGATTTGACCCGTAAAATGCACTCAGCCCGTCCGCCCTTTATTGCTTCTGCATAGTAACAGAATGACATATACACGTGTGAATGTACTTTAATTGCTAAGTGTACTCTTTACTCTGCAACAGTAAAATCAATATAAATACTTCTCACTCTCACAGTGTAGTGTAGGATGTAGATTATAGTTTTTACAATGTGGTCCTAGTCCTGGACTGGAGCTTGCTATGTACATCTGTAATCTCCGAAACGAAAGTTACATAATGTAAATGTCAAGCATGAAGTTTTACACATGCAACTTACTCACCCAATATCGATGTCTTTGTAATTCAATTTTTTAAACCCCAAGAAAAATATAGAGATGTTTGTTTCATTCATAATCTACCCTCCAAAATTCTAATTATGTTGTCCTTGGACAACTTTTATTTAAGGGAATCAAGTTTGTTGTTGACACTGACTACTGGACATTAATATTTTAACAACAACCGGAATTAACTGTGATACTACCTATAAACGCTTTGGGAAACTGACGCAATCACGCAAAGACATAGTTTAAATCTTTTGCAGAAAGCCATAGATGTTTCTCCACCAGGAATTATTAGTGTTTTGTATAAAGCTAGTACAACTATCCTATCCTAGTAGACATAGTGCAAGGATAGCATCGATCTAATATTTGATCTTTTATTCCATGTATTGTTATCATCATAATATCGATTCATAATAACAGTAGAATATAAGAACGCTATTCCAATAATGCAATGGAGTGAGTTGTATATTAGCGATCCCTAACTACTGCATCCAAGCATTTTGTTTCCTTGCACATACAACTCAAACTGAAAACCCTAGAGGCAGACGCATATCCTGGGGCAAAGGGACTTTTCTCAAATTATCTTTTGTACTTTCATCACCATCCGTTCTATAAAGTCTGTATAGTTGATGTGTATGGTAGCTAGAAATAGAAAAGTGGAGATGTGCTGTCTAAATCCAATCTCCACTGAAATGCCTCATGCTAGTCGCCCGCACCATTCTATTTCATCTACCACACTAAATCTAGAACTGCTGATGACTGATGAGACGGGCCGAAAGAAATCGAAAAAGCCGTAGCTAACGCAGCAGCAAGCAAAGAACAGATCTGCTAGAGCTGCGACTGCATTGACTCGCTAAAGCTTAACTGAAGCTGCACTGACCATTCAAACAAAAATCGAACCGAAGTTCACAAAGAAGAAAGAAAGACAGCATCAACTAGCAACCCTACTCGAGTTTTTCTGCTCACTCATCATCATCCTCCTCTCTAGTACATGGCATATGTACCTCCCTTGTCTTATCCATGTACAATCGCATCACTCCCTACACGCTGTATTTAATTCGAATAGTATCCGTCTATGTTTTCATTCACTATCGTCATCAGTCTGTCTGATAATTCTATTGCCTGCACTACAAAAAACAGCTTTACTTTTATTGTTAACCATGCAGCTCTACTCTCAACTCCACTCCGAGCGTAATCAGCAATCATCAACATTTCCTCATCAAACGTGATAACTTTGATAACCGATGATGAATTTATGCACACTTTGACGAGTAAACACTTTCCAAGCGTCAACTTCCATCCTCACTTTTATGTACAGTACAAACACCAAATGTCAGAGACATTAAAGAGAATTTTGAATCCGTTGTTTTTGTACTGTGCTACATTAAGGGGACGTTTCTTTTGCAGTGCAGAGGCGTATACAGAAAATAATAAAAGGAAAATCTGTACAAGGAAAATGCAAAAATAACACACAAAGCGGTGCAAAATAATGATAATCTAATACGTAAAGCGGAAATTATAACTTATTTCTACACACAAGCACATAATAATATTAATACCCTGAGAGAAATCTACTTTTAAAGATACAAGTTTTTGTTTAGACTACCTACTACAAACAAATACTTTGCATTATTGCATACTATCTGGTTGATATGCATTTCATTACACAACATTCCGCAATTAAACATCCTTACGTGTTACCAATGAATTAAAAAGGGTATATAATATTACAAAATGCAATACATGCCTGAAATTCCAATCCAATAATAATTAATAAAGAATAGTAGGGAATACGATTTCAACACGCAACTTAATGAGCCACATGAAAACGTCAAGGTAGTAGCAATAATGATGGGACTAATACTTTGTTAATTGTAACTTACCAAGACGGGAAAGAGTTTCCGATAGTAGCTGAGTATTGTGTACAACAGTAGCATAATTGCCAGTTTCCCTGCAACATACACATACATATTTTATATGTGAATATTAACATCTGTTCTTAAATGGTAACATTCTTCAGATATTATCAAATTATCATAAACGAAGTTTCACATAGTACATCCCATTTTGATGTGTATTCAATAGAATATATGTAGCATGTTTTATATGTAATGGCAGCTTACATTTTTATTTTGGCTACTCCGAACGCTTTTGCCAAAGACGATGTAGCATTTGTGAGCGTGTCTAAAGACAAAGAACCAAACTGCCTTGGCATGTGGGACTTCATTTTTTCATTAATGAATTCTTGAGTCAATTTTCCTAGCTGCTTGACCTCAACAGGACCTTTTTGACCCCGATCTATCTGTAATTAGATACGTAACATTGCTCATGAATGTTTCAATTCAAATCTTTCCTTTTAAATTTACAAACACAAATTTTAAAATTCAGAACTTACCTCAAAGAGGGTTGATATTAACCCAATGTAGGACAATATATACGGCTCCAACAAAAGAGCAAGAATTCTTGAAAAACTGACTACACCGTCACCGTTGTTCGCTGCGATTGGCTTGGAATTTAAAATTTCGAGTGCCCAAGTCAATTCCTGGAATGTGGAATCAAACAATTATTTCAAACTGCACTATTGGAAAAAAATTATCTCACATTGTCGACATTGTTGAAAACGCTTACCTCTGCTTCTGACTTTGGTACATAAACGAAATCTTCTGAGAAAAGTCTTCTTAAGAATGAATATTCTTCAACAATTGTGGGGGTTAAGGAGTAAGAGGTTTCTAAAGGGTGTCTTGATTTGCAAACAGTCGCAGCCAATGAAAAAGGAGCTATAAGTGGCAGTAACTGATTTGAATAATGTTGAAGTTGCATACATTGTACAGTTTCGTTGATATCGATTTTTAGAGATATGCCTCCGTCAGCATCAGGATAACACATTAGTGCAGAATGTACATTCATAATAAATTGAACATTTTTTTCCAAAGTCTCTGTGATCATTGGATACCCAAAATACGATCTACGTGCTAATAATAATTCTTTTAAGCTGGACATGTAATACATTAGCTCACTGAACTTTAGTGACGTTGAGCATCTGGATCTCTGCAAAATTGAAAGGAAAAATGAGTAAAAATCTTTTGTCTTTTACTTCGAAGTTACATGTTATGTACCTTAAGTCTTAATAGTCGTATCATACTTACGTGAGCTAAAATAATAGAAGATATACCAGCAAATAATGGTACGACTAAATTATTTTGATGATCCACTATTACAGTTAAAGCTATACTTTGAACTTGTTGACTAAACATATTGTTGTCTGTCGGACTAGGAACAAAAGACTGCCGCTGAATGAGTTGCCTAACTGAAATTAAATCTCCAAAATTTACATAAACACATCCGTACGACTGAGATCCGAGCCATCTTAAAGCTTTGACTAGTCCCTAAGAAACAAATTGTGGTCAATATTGGTACAAGATTTTGAATTTGAAATAGTTGAATTTTTTAGTGATGCTTACATTTGTAGACTCTTTTGGCTTAGGCTGTCCAAGAAGTTCGTGGGCATATAATTTTTCTTCTAGTGTACGATCGTAACTCATACTTATAGGTAATATTAAAATATCTGGAATTTCTGCTGAACGGACCATTTCCAATATTACAGATAATAGGCCTAAACAGCATAACAATTTAATTAGAACTGAGTGGTAAATTAAATACTAGAAACAAAAATAAGATAGTTACGCCTTACCAATTTTAGGACTCAATGATTTCGCTGATCGACTGCGTGTGCCTTCTACAAACATTTCTACGGGATGACCGCCTTCAATAACACAAAGTTTTACATATTCACTGACAATGGCCCAATAAAGAACATCATCGCCAAACTTTCGCCGTATGAAGAAGGCTCCAGATTTTCGGAGCATTTCTCCAACGCCAACCATTCCCATGAAATCTGGTTAAAAAGAGAGCAGCTGCTTCAGGTTTTGCACAGTATATACACAATTTTGATTAGTTGAATTATTGTAGAAAATGAACGAGAAATACTGTAATTGACCTTTCAATGATCTATATAATATTCACTCAAAATAATTAATAAAGTAATATTTCAATATTTATTTGCGTCCGTTACCCATTCCTGCTGCAATAATAGGCAGTGGTAGCTCGTAATGAAAGCATATGTACGATATTAGAAGGAAGTCAACGTAACTTCTGTGAGTAGGCAAAATTATGACAGGGTACGATCGAAAACCTTGCTTGATCTGAAAAGCGTAAAAATGACAACATTGAATAACAATAACAACAATGAAGTTTTTCTCTAAGAGTAAGAAACTAGCATAATTATCAATGAATTCAAAATACCTTGTCTAACTTTTCAGTATTTACATAAATTCCTGAATACAGTTTTTTCCCCAATTTCGACAATATAAGACCAAACCATCTCACGGCATATAAGTGGAAGTCGTGAGCTAATTCGGTTATAATAGTCTTAGCTTGTTTTGTAACTTCTTTCTCCTCTTTGCCATCCCTTTGGCAAACCTAAAATAACATTAAACAAGAAAAGAACAATATAAATTATAAAATGAAAAACCAAAGTTAAAGCTTCATTACCAATATGAATGAGATAATGCACTCACCTCTTTAATAGCCTCTTTAACCCTGTTGCTTGCTAAAACCAAGGAAATTAGTTCCTTAGGATCTCTTTGTTTTCCTCTAGTAAAGCACGAAGAAGGCGACCAGTTACGAGATGCCCACCGGAAATCATTACTTTTCCTTCTTGGAACTAGCAGATCTTCAATAGCATTAAATTCACTCATTGTGCACTTATTCGTCAACGAATCTAAACAAATAAACAAAATTGATTTCAATATGCTATATTTTATGACAATAATATTTAGTAACCGTTCTGGACAACCAGCGATACTACTTTACGAAACAATAATGATTGAGTTAGTCGTTTTTGTGTTGGGATTTACCATACTATTAATTTTTCGACATGAATTACAACAAAAAATAAGATAACGCGTGTTTTACCGTGGAAAAGTTATCAGTTGCATGCAACATGAGCACATGTACATGTAAGGAAGAAGGAAATTGCGTAACAGTTTTAACAACAGCATGATTCCATTAGATACGTGAGCTAAAGCTCACTATACTCCACGTAACAGTTTCTGCATCGTATATATACATAATATTAACTCAAAACGCTCAACAAGCGTTTGGTAAAGTGTGTTATACTTACGTGTCTAGGTTTTACTAAAGCATGAAAACGAAAACGTGTCCATTTTATAGAATTATGTTTGATAGTAATATAGAATATAAAATACATTCTATAAACATTACAAAAACATTAAAAAGAAAAACAAGGATAAAGTCGGGTTAGGAATTTTGGAAATGTGGTCATGTGAGTAGGTTATGTAATTCCGTATTTAAAACTAATTAAGTATACACCTGAAGTTAAAGATTATTATTCTTGTAGCATGTATCATGCCATCAATAATGTGCTTGAATGAAAAGGTAAAGTAGTAACCTTTATATGTTTCAGGTGGAAACTTAACAGTGGTATTCGTATCGGGAAGTGTTAGTTTAGTCCTTTTCCAGCGTCCAGGTTTAATTTTTAAGTTTTAGCAGCGTGTAATAGTCGATTATGGCTTCTCTTAAATAAGCTCAAGATTAACATGACTCCGCAAATGGCAAAGCAAACTGCAACTACAACCCATAAATCCCGTCCCCATTAGGTGTCAATAACTCTCATCCCTGTAGAATAAAAATAGATCATGTTGAGACATTCATAAAAAATTCTAAACTCACAATCAGTCATTCAAACCGTTAAGTAAGTTATTACATCATACTTCACACAAAATATAAAAGAAAAATCAATACCTACAACCCTAATGTTTCCCCATTATGAATTATTACATATTATTATTATTCGGTTAATTCGATGTTTGATAAATCATAATTTCATATAATATAATTTATCATACGAGCTTTTGGCTTTTCACATTGATGTACTGAATGAAAATGTCCACCCCACAAGGGGCAAGTTTGCATTTACATAATTTACATTAGTTTCAATCCGGTTAACAGCCTTTTCAATATTTTTAGGTTGTGTAAACAAAAACGGGGAAGTTTTATATGCAAAAAATTACCTTGACCGAAGCAAATCTTATTTCCGTTTCCACGATGTTAAAATAAAGTTACACCTTCAAACTTTGTGGCTGCTAAAACTTTCCGCCGACTGACACGGGACCGGGACACCGACTGACTCACCGACACTTCCCAAACTTTTGTTTTTGCATTTCTGCGTGTGCAAATACCATTTTTGCCAACTGCCGAATGCCGAGACCCAAAATTCCAAGAAACTTTAAAACTTTCGCTGTAGTTTTGCAGACGGGCTAACTCCCTAAGGTTAGGACTCCGCAATGACAAAGGTGGCACTGCGTACCTAACAAAAATATCTTTGGCTCTGCTCATCTCAACTTACCCCATGCGACTGTTCCCACCCAAACCAGTTCCCACTTTGAAATGAGACTCAAGAAGTCTCTGGACTCTGAATGAGACAGAAGGTCTCTCTCTGTCTCATCCTCGACTTTTGGAGAAGTTGGATTTGGATTGTTGGATACTTCGATGTAATAGGATTGGAAGTTCCGGAAGTTGTACTCTTGTCCGTTGTCCTACTAAATCATTGTGATTGTCAATGAAAATACACAATAATAATTAGAGTAATGAAATATGAACTAACCAAACTGAATAATATGTGATACAGATATAACATCAAACATTAGAACTGTTTGATTGATTGAATTAGGTATTACTAGTTATGAAATTATATCCAGACTAGATGGATTTTGACGGACATTTCGATATTAATAATTAAAAAGATCCCAAATCGCACCACAAGCACATGACGTGACTCACACTGTCACCCCCTCATAATTGACACATAGGTCTCATAAGTGCCAAGTGCGTATCGTCTATCTGTAAACAGATGAGACAACTTTGAGACATCATAATATGTAGCATATGGGGGGGGGGGGA
>JABASD010002787.1:0-23985 GCA_019776165.1 Pogonognathellus flavescens
ATTACTACTCATTATTGTTGAAAAAAATGATAAACACTTTACTTTTTGTTACATGTGAATGTTTGCACATGCAAAAGCCCATTGAATGACGCTCATGTAAAAATTGTCGAGATTTGTCGTGAGAAGAGTCGTAGAGCATGAGTACGGTAGATTTAGGTTACACTTTTTCTAATAAGGTAATAATAATGTACCCATCTAACTACCTATATGTGATAAGGGTTGGATTCTTACTATAAGTAATAAAACACATACATTCTGATACATTGAATGGATTTTCTGTTTAGTTCTTTCAGCAATAAATATAAAAAGAAAAGTAAGCAGAATGGATGGATGCACATAAAAATTAAAAATATTCTACTGTTATCTAAAATAGCATGTAATTTAATTGTTATTTTCATGAGAATATTCTTAAATTTAATTTTAGTTTGTAATCAACAGGTCGTGTGCCAACTGAATATTCTCATATGGTTCTTCAGACATTAGTATACATATTGATTTATGTTGATCACATACTATAGTATTCCATGTTTTCTAGCAGGATTTATGCATTTGTGTGAATTACTATGTACATTGAACAAATACCATGTATTTTACGTGTACTAATTGACAGATAAGAAGTTTTACTATGCAAAAATGGCAAACGTCTAATTTTAATTCCTAATCTGTCATTTTCGTGAAGAAAAACGTGCAAAAGAATTTAAATGCTTTCGTTTGTTCACGTACATTATTTTACAAGAGCTTGACTCAATCACAATTACAAATCGTGTGGTATTCTTGACGTCCTCAACCTCATGAACAAATAAATAGTATTGGATGATTTTTAAATAGCTCGACATGTTACCACGTCCTCGCGAAACATTATTTATGTAACCACCCAATATGTTCCTTACCAATTCAAGTAAACAATTATGTAAATTGTGGGCAAAATGAATCGTTGAAAGCTAGTTAGATCTGAAAACGTATGAAGTGATGATATGATAATCACAGAATTGAACAGAATAAATTTCTCTTGTCATGATGCTTCATCTTTGTTTAACTTGACCTCATGAATATCTTCAACAATTTCTATTCTCTATAATATTATATCTCTGTTAGTGTATCTGTATTTCTATTTGTATTGACACTCACGCAAGAGTAAGGAATGTGTCTTTCATGAATATCGTATATGTATGTATGTGTGCATAACATTATAAATTTCCTTTAGCATTTAAAATTACAAAGAATGAAAACCGAAGGTATTTACAGTACACGTAAAAGCATACACAATGAAAACTTAATAATAATTGTACTAGCGTGCAGTAGATTTAAATTTGAACATGTTGAGCAACAATAAACTTGTCAAGGTGCATGGACTCTCTTCCACACTGAAAACAATCAAGTTCTTATTGTATAGAATTAAAATCACGATGTATTTACGTCAGTAATAAGTAAATCTAATATTATTGCATTAGAAACCCTGCACGTACATACCAAATTAACTTATTATACAGCACACTGACAATGAGAGTATACACCCAAAAGCCAAAAGCAATGAATCGAAATTGAAGTTCAAAATAAAAAACTTGAAGCATGATCGACTGTACCTACAATCCAACAAAACAAAACCTGTCAAATCAATGTGGCATTAAAGCTGAGATAATTACATGCTGTGCTTGTAGGTATAAAGTTAAAACAAAACATTTTCCTAAATTCTTTTGTGCCTGATTCTGATTGTAGTTTCACAATAAATACAGGCAAGAAGATCATTTAACTTAACTTCATCTTTCAAACGATGCAATATGTTTTTATTACAATCATGAAGCGAATAAAAATTGCAAGTAAAATTAGGTAAGTGTCTTCCTATTTGTACATTGTTTCTATAATTTAGTATAAAGTTGTACATACACTACACACTACACACTGTACATTCTGATATTTCAGACTGTCAGTCAATTATTCCCTGAAGAAAATTGCGAGTGTGAAAAATTACCAGAAATGAAACATGACTGTTACAACTAGTTTTTGCATTATTTTTATTAAATGCTATTTGTAATGTAATAACTCTGAAGTATTGACTTGACATTTAAATATCCGTTGCCGTGCAGGAGAACATCCTTTGAATGCGATTGTGATATTTTCCTGGTGATAGTGTAAAGAACGGATGTTTCTCCAACGGACGTAGATTTGAGATGAATACTAAGTATCTATGTATCTATAAGGTAATTTTAATCTGACTTAACCTTGCCGTGTCATGTAATGATAATAATATGACATGCCACATGACATTCCTCTTTTAAGCATTAACACCAGAATAATATACCTACCTGTTGTGGCTCTGAGTTCCTTACAAAGGTATTTATGCATAGTCGGCATAATGTGCATTGTTAATATTTTTGCGCAACGCTGTGCATTTTAACACTACCACGGAGACTACACCTATACACTTTGACTGAAGTTCACCTCTGGCATCCTTTTGTGATAAATTAAGCTGAGAAAAATGCCGTGAAGATAGTAATTCAGTAAAGTAAAGCTTTCAGTGAAGTCACATCAGGCATATTATACAGATATTCGTCTCCACAACCAACTAACTGATGAACTGTGTGCTCTATGAGTTTAAATTTAATGGTGGTGTTGGGGATAGCACAAACGATGTAAATAAATACTACTTTAGAGCTATAGGTCTTTGAATCACCTTAAAGAGAGTTAGATACGCTAACAATATTAGTTAAGCCAAGTAAAAGGCTAGAATCAAATGGGAATCGTGAGAAGAGAAACGAGTTTGGTGATGCCCTCATTCATTAAGCTTCAGTTTGATGGAATAAGACTGTAATGTTTTGTTCAGGCACACCAGGCCATAGGCCAACGAGTAAGTTACCACGAGGTAAACATTAAACTCCCAAACAAAATCCTACATATGGCAAACAAAACAGTAATGTGTATATTAGACAATATAATTATGCACTACCATGTAAATATTTTTATTGGTCAGTTTTTGGATTCAAGAGAGAAAAAATCTACAAATAGCTCAATTAGCATGAGCAGTTAGGTCATAGGTTTACCGTTTACTGCTTTTCTCTTCAGAAAAAATTAGCCGATTAAGATTTATCACGGCTTGAATGATTTCTCTTGTATTATTATTATGTTTTCCACTTAAACAAGGCAATTTCAATAATGGGACGCTTAAAAACATCCTTGTTACTTCCATTTCCATATACTCCACATACCCAACGTATGATTTAACATTCATATGTGCTCTTAAAAATTCATTCACTCAAAATTGCATGCAAAATGGAAGCGGAAGGAACCTACACTCTCATGTACGAACAAAATGAGGAAAACGGAAATTACGCACAACCTACTTACACCACATGATTACAAACTGTACAACAATGGGACAAACTTGAGTAGGTACAGTATTAAAGCTAAAAAATACGAACACAAGTGTTAGTTATAATTTAATTATTCCAAATTCGTTGTCCTTAGCTCAGAAAACAGGAGAAACAATAAAGGTGATAGTTTATTACATGTTTTGACGTGTGCTGCAGCAGCTCTCGTCGTTAAAATTGTTGTGCACAAGCAAAAACACATTTAGTACGCTATAATATTGCCATTATTGCAGAATAAAATGATAACATAGAACTTGTTGTAATAAGTACACACGAAGAGAGTATTATATCCATAGTAAACCGTACAGTGATAACAAAGATAAACTTTAATAACACAATTGGCAACTATACGTTTTACACCGGTATATTCATCGCAGTAAAATAATACATGTATATACCTATATCAATCCATAAATCCAGCCAGAGGTTACTTAAATTGATCGAAGTATTTATACAGGCTTAGGTACATGGCTTGTGCTCAATATGTCTCATATGGTATAAAAGGGATAATATGATTTTTGCTTGTTGCAAATTATTCCCATGTCATATATTGATGATGCCCTGAATGAATGTAAACAATTGCGCAGAACAAACATATAAAGTGTGCATTAAATATTTTATTAGCAGATGCTGTAAATTGCATGGAAATAAGCAACCATTGAAGAAGGCAGTAATTTTTCTGAAGATCCGCTGAGACAATTATTGCCCTTATTATTGTATATTTAATGTCAGAGTGCATTGTGGAGGAGTAAGTTGTGAATTGATTAATTAGTGAGACAGTAATACTTCTATTATTTAAACCTGACTCGTGTACGCAGGAGCTTAACTACTAATTATTAACTTCAGCTTTGTTCCCTCCTCATTAACCTAAGTTATTATAATTGCTAATTGTACTTTCTGCAAAAATTCTGATTTATTACTAAAGGACAAGTAGAACTGTGAATTGTCTCTAGGTATATATACTGTGGGGTTTATGTGTATGCTTCAGAATGACCAGTGGCATACAGTGTGGAGCTTTTACTTATTATTATGGTATGTGCACTACTACTGACACTGACTGAGTGCATTTATATTAACCAAGAATTTCCCAACTAAGAAATGCACCTATACAGCTACAAAGGCTACAATTGTTGTACAACTGTTATAATTGCAGCTGTCTTGATAATGAGAAGGATATTTAAACCCATTTAAACCTAGAAAGCTTCTTCACCCAATGACCAGCAATTTTTACAGGAATACACTTCAGTAATTCTATGTAGAAACATAACACATTGATAGCAAATATAAATCTATAATACCATTTAAAGAATTTACTGTTTACAAATGGTTATAGCCATTTGACTTGGAAAATGGGCATGTAAAAGTATTCTTGGACTACCTAACAGTTTTAAATGTTTGATTAACTAAAGTTCATCATTTCATCTTCAAAGATTTTTAAGATATCACAAATACACGACAAGGGGTAAGGCACTAGCAGAAAACCCAGGAAGTACCTTAACTTTAATTAGACCATGTGAACTTGAATATTGAATGCGTTCATATTTTGATTTAGCTAAATAATCAGAATTAAAAAAGATGTACATATAGTTGGACTGCTTTACATGAATAAATACATTGATAACATGATAACTCGTCCGACTCATTTATGCTGATGACGTTTCAACTATGTTTCGTACAAGTAGATTTTACAACTGTGTATAAGTGTGATGAGCCCACAAAAGAAAATGTCATTTCACGTCAGATAACCTTAACCAGATCTAAAACATGTTCATGTTAATTTTGTTGTGTTAGTAGTGCTTTACGTTTAAATTGCTCGGTCATTCATTGTAAGGCAGTAAGTACCTCACAGAGTGTGTCCGTATGTGTTCCTTTACCGCAATCGTATTGAGGAATTGTGGCAAAATCGTAAATAACATCTGTGACAAGAACACAATAAGCTTGGGTTGTATTAACATGGCACACTTGCGGATTTCTTCTCTTTTCACCTGTCTACATCATCCAATTCCAACTGCAAAACCTACATGCAGACAAATAACACTCGGCGAAACAAAGTAAATGCAAGATACAAGTACTTTCTGTGTATAATGTGCATTATGCACGCAGATAGTGCTATGAATGCGCATAATTTGTATTTACATTTGTATATTAGCAAAAGTATCCTTGTGGTATCTGGTATCTGTATGTACCTATATATATTATTAGGTGGAATAGTATAATATAGGTGGTTTATGGTACATGAAACAGCATCATGTGTAATTGTCTCGTAAACAAATGTTCCTTCGTGTGCGCAATGGGCTCAACTTCGAGTTTCAACCAGTATCTAATGGTTTATATGGAAATACATGTACACGAGCAGAACATAATGTATACATTGCGCTTTCAAACTCACCCTGCATTATCGTTTGCAACAACAAAATCAAAAACACCACAAGCCAAACTTTTAGCAATATTAAGGATGGAATAATGTGTGTCCGAGTAGGTACAACTATTCAGACATTCTGCTAAAAACACTCATACAGAAAAATGAAACACATTGAACATTTTTTAAAGCATTTCTTCTATCATAGTGCTTATGTCACATTTCCTAAGTTAACAATGACATTCTTAAATCCGATTAACCCTGAAGAATCTGCAATATTATAGCTAATAAAAAATTACAACAACGAAATTATTTTTAAAGGGAGTTCTTTCCAAGTAATTCAATATTTTATGCCTCAAGTGTGAATTAAGCCCCTACTGTGACATTAATAATATTATTAAGCTTGAATCCAAATGGTTTCACTTAACTATTCTTATCAGGTTTGGTTAATCAATAAACATATCGAAAGTTAGAGAGGGGAAATTGGTTACTACTTTAAATAGTCGTCTCCACTCTGACCAATACAAAATTCTATATAGGTATGCTCCATGTGCTCTTAAACAAATTGACAAGCATTCTCTCTCGTATTTGTACATGCATTGTATGTATTACCATCTTATTGTTGTAGTAAAACAGATAGATGTGGATTGTATTATTCTGAATGCGTATTATGATTCGCCAAGTTTAGCCAGAGTAACACAACAAGTGTTGGTCAGGTAAAGAGAATAATTATCAATTAAAACGATGTTCTATGTGCACTATGGCAGATGGGTTGGTCAGCCGCAGAAAGAAGGGTTTGGCCAAAAGGGTTAAGGTCACATTACTCATCTTCCTCTAAGAAATAAAACTCCAAGTAGGCAATACATATAGGAAGAAGGTACCTATAATATAATCTTGCAAAGTGAAATATTAGAGAAAATTCTTGTTCTGTCTTGTACTAATAGAAATGATTGTTGTAGTTGCATGTAAGTATGATTTCTTCTTTTCTTCTGTTGTCTTGTACTTGTACTGATAATACCCTCCTCTGAACTAACTAAGGAAATTATACGTGGAAACATTCGATGAAATATCTAGTTTCGCTGTAAATCATTTCCCAATCAACAAAGAGGGATTTCAATGAATAAACTGAGAAGTAATTTTCTGAAACTCCAACACTTACATGGTCATCCTATTCACAATTACCAAATTACTTGAGACGTCGGCTCAACCATAATTTCTCATTTACTCTCATCGGTAAATCATTTTCCTTTATAGCAATTAAATCAGCATTCATTCATTAAAATGCTAGCTTGAGAAATTACTTGACATTAAAGCAATAATACCATGAAATATTATGTCCTCCACATTTGTGTATTTGTTATTTACTGCTGGGTGCTAAGTATGGAGACATGTATTTGGCTATCAAAGAATTTGGACATTAAAATTCATAAAAATTAAAACGAGCATGTACATTAATTAGTAATTACTACAATTAACTTTGAGGGTTACCTGTGACCCGCTGTGTGTCAGAAACTGGATACATGCACGCTGCTGGAAAAACCTCGGGATCCTGGGATCCAGGATACCGGGAAATTTTCGGCGAAGCCGAAAATTTTGTTGTTAAAACACAGGCAAAAATAAAAATTTGCGAAAAACATACTCGCAAATTTTTGCCAATGCATTTTATGACTACAAAAATCGGGAAATTTTTCTAGGATACCGGGAAGAAAAAGTCTTTTCCAGCAGCGTACATGCATAAATTAAATAGTAAGTCATGATTTTTTCCTCAAGTTTTTCGATTTTTGACCTACAAACATTATCTATAATAAAATTTTTGTTAATTACAAAGCGTCCCCTGGCAATTAGCTGTATCTAAAAATTAGTTGTACATGACATAAGTAAGTAATCACACAAATCAACTTAAAGTGCAATTAGTAATGAATTGTTAATATGAATAAGTGTTCATTTTTATTCAGACACCTGAAAGTATGTAAAGATACAAAGATAGCATGCTTGTTTTCCCACAAATACAGTCAGAAAAACCTGAAAGCTGACAATAGTGCGCGTTAGCAACACTTTACATTCAAAAGAGACATGAAAAAATGTAAAATTATTCTATTTACTTGTACAAATTAGAGTTGTAGTACAATATTATTAGATATAGAATGAATGAAGTTATCACGTTTATGAATCTGCCATTGTTCATGCAATTTGTTCTTCTGAGTGAGTGATGTGATGTGCAATCAAGTCGGAGAGAATGAAAGAAAACCAGCCACCAGCAAATGGATAAAGTCATCATTATACAGAATAAAAACCGAATTGTTTCCCTTCACAGTTTTTTTCACTTGTTTGCACTTTGTCAGTGTGAAATTACAGTAATATTCTTATCTGTGTACAATAAGCAGACAGCATTGTGTAATAGTTAGTAAAGCTGTTTAAAAAATTTAATTATTTTTTTCCCCTTTAAGTTTAAATTAAATCCGACAGATTATGCAATCAAGAACATTTACCCAGAGTATTATTACCTATAGCCTATAGAGAAGGGTAGATACAAAACATCAGAAGAGAGACAGCACCATCACGTAATACATTATTAGACATACAGACACAGAATGAATGCAACACAACGTAATATGCAACGGCATATAAAAAAAACTTAAAAGCCACTACGTCCTTTGGAATAAGCAGCCAACAGCAATTCTCTCATTAACAAAGGAAATGCTGAGGTCAGTTTAGTTTACCTGTGTACACGAGACTGTAGAAGTGTTAAGAACCGTGTTCATCTCATCCTCATCAAATCACATCACTTCAGGAAAAAGGCTCGAGCTGACATTACACTATACTGACTACTTATATGTTGGTGTATATATAAAACATAAAATGTCTTCTCGTCATTTTCTTACGATATTTTCTACGAAGTACTAACTAGGAGGCTTATTACGCGTTCTTGTTACTGTAGCTCTACTGGTTGATTGTTGATAATCACTTTATAGTTTAACTTATATGTACAATAATAATTACTCTCATCCTAATATGTAAGAACCTGAGACTATTTATGAGTGTTTAACCCTACTGTATATAAAAAATATGCCAAGTTAGCAGTAGTTTTAAAGGAACACAACATTTTATTCACATTTACTATCAACTTTAGCCTTAACACATATTCTGCAGTGATACGACTTTTACACATACATTTTTGTTGTAGAAATTGTATACCTACGTACTAAAACAGGAGGACGTCTGTCTCATCGTATCTACAAGTATTGCCACTATATTTTACTACCTATTATCCACTATCTAAATTCACAGTGCAATTCTTCAACTGTACAACTACTACAGATACGACTACATGAAAAATAGAAAAATGCCTACCTTGCGTATGCTTTATGTAAACGGAGGTTCACGTAATATCTATACTAGTATACACTATTTATATCTGAATTTTACTGCTAAACTCATTCATTTATCTCCATTTAGTGGTCTGCTATGGTAAACGCTAATGCTTGGCAGTAGCACAACTTGTACAGTCTTAGTAATATAATGTAAGGCGGAAATACGGAATTTTCGCTCGCATGGATGGCTCCCAATTACATCATGCGCGCAATGCATATGCATACTTAATGTAGGCACTACTACTACTACTACTATTACTTCTCCTGTAAACTAAATATTGGCAGTAGTATAGTATCTTGTTGAAATTGCAATATAAAATACTACAGTAGTATATACTAAGGTATATCCTTAAAAATTGTATTTTACGAAAAGTTTATATTTATCTGAACATAAGAATGAGCCATGTTCTCTTCCTTTGCTTTTAGCTTTGACATAGCTACAGTAGTAACACAAATAGATACGGAATTCTTATATACTTGTATTATTCCTACTTACTTTACCACCTTGATGATATGATACATAACATTCTTTTTTTATACCATTTTGAAGTAAATAGCATATAGGTATCTTCTAACATGTCTTGTTTATTTTGTAATGCGTTATGAACGATATTTATATTCACAACGTCAATGCATTATCTATACAGGTAAAAGAAACATGTTGATTTATTTCGGAGAATGTAACTTACAGCTATTTACCAACAATATCTATTTTTGCACACATAGATAATAAATATTATGTGAGCACACGACAAGTTGCAAACTATATGAAGTAGTATAGCATCAGATCAGTTCATACGCGACAACTGACGTTTTTATCATCAAACCATACAGTAAGATGCTATTGGCATAGAAAAACGATATCTTTATTGTTCAAAAAGTCAGACAGATACTCACAAACATAAAATAATGAGATATAGTATATACACAGTGCAAATGTAAATCAAACGGCAATACTACCGTAATTGGACGAAAATGTACCAAGGCAAGGTAATAAATTTGATAGAATAGGTAATAGCTACCATAACTATCTCAGAACTCATTCCTTTTCCAAATATACCAACGCTAAATCTTTATAGGTACATAAAATATAATCAATAAAGGAATACTAATTTTAATAACTCAATTTTATTCGTTCTACTAGTGCCATTACAATTTTAATTACGACTTTTATGCTTAAGGTGAAGAAATAGTTTTAGTTATAGTGAGTGAAGAAAAAGTAAAGAAAGTCTCTAGCCACATTGCATGACAAAAGTATAGAAAAACGTTGAATGTACTATAAGAAAGCAAGAAATGGTGGCTGCAACAAACAAGGAGGATGCTGTTGTGATATCTGTGAATCGTATCCACATACAAAAGTACAATCTCAACATTTGTAATTCTTCTGTGAGTGTTAGACCTGATAATGTGTTCTAGTACATGTAGATAGTGTTCGGGAGACGACATGACAGACCATGTATGCCTAAGTGTATACTTAACGTGTTTCTATGTGTTTACCCATATACACATCACAGATTGAGTACATGAGGAGTCCCAACCGTTTTATCTCGGTGCATGCATCACTCTTTGTGCACGACTTCGTTTAGCATTCGTATCCTAATTGAAGTTTAATTGAGACGAGTAAATAGACAAAAATATGCGGACTTGCGGGCAAATGAACACATAATGCCTTTGAAGAAAGATGATACTGGGTGTCATATGTACTGCTAATGGACGTGTTTTTAACATCACAACAAGAAAAATAACTTCCGTGAAATGATAGTAAGCATTGTGCAAAAAGAGAGGTAATGAGAAAACGGAATGTGGTTTGTAAAGATACGAAAAGAATCTAGAAGTAATAGCATGTTCTCTAGTCACTAATTTTAGCAGAGAATCTTTTTGTCTGATTATACCTTGATTTATAGTTTACAGTTTTCAATTATGTGTTAGGATAGCAATGAATTAGACATTTGTTCAAATACAAATTACTGTGCTGTTGTACTTTGTTTGTATTTCTAGACAACCACCACAGATTAACAACTGCTAGGTTAGGTTAGTGATAGGTGCTGCAGATCTATAAACTTCCTGAAGATTAATAGTCTAATAACCTTCAGAATTAATTCTCATTTCTAAGAAAGAATACTTGTCTCTAGAAATATCTTATGCATGATTTGATTACTCGTTCCAACTACAACAAATATATTTTAACCTACCTATACGCAAACATACTACACAAAATACAGTTACAGATATTTCAAGTGCAATTATTTTCGTATCCATATATAATCTTGAGTTTGTAATACTTACGTATTAGCAATAGTTATTACAGTTTAGAAAAACTCATGTTATATCACTTAGGAATAAATAGATTATGTTTCTAGACTATGCTTCATGATTCCAAGAAATAAATATCATTATTACACGCTGAATAGTCGTAGTTACCTATTTTGAAACCCCAATTTTATGAAATGCATCTTACCGTCAATTGAATTCAGGCTAAGCACAAGATAAGTAGTACTCAAGCTAGAAGGTGAATTGAATTTTGTACTAGTCGTTAGTACAGGTTTGTATTTAAATAATTTTATGCCTGTGCAGTGCGTTCGACGCTTTCTATTAGTGTAGTTTCAATACGACAAAAAAATCAGTACGAATTCACGCATTAGTCGGTTGCAATTTGTAACTTGGGAATAAAGTTGCATTGTTTTACTCTTGTGATATCAGATTGTAACTTCAAAAAGGAAACTACCCATTCAATGCTATTAAATGATAAGCTTTGATGGCAACTGTTTTCGATTTATGAGGAAAGTTGTGCTACAAAAGTGATTTTAAGTTATGAGTCTATATATATTATTAGAACACATTCATCTATATTTAGCAATTCCTAATTGCATTTAGGTATTACTAGTTACCTTAGTTAGGTATTACTAACAATAAGTACCTATGTACGTACATAAGTACAGATTTTAAAGGAAAAGAAATAAAAGTAGAACAGAGCAATTGAGATTGAGGTACTAGCTTAAAATATTATAACTTTTTATTTTTAATCAGATATTTGTTTTTGCCAAAACTAATTAGGCCAAGTACAAAAATCGCTTCAATTCGTCTCTTAATCTCGAACCATTTCTTTTTCTTCCTTAAGTACACACGTTGCTAATGTTTTCTTCTATCTTGCGTTCTATCTGTAGAATAACTCTCCTCTAATATTCTTGCACATGCTATTGTCATATTTATTCGAAATCCATGCAAATCTCAAACATGTTCCAACCCAACTTTTCAACCTTAATGTATTAACAAGAGTTTCCCATTAATTATCATGTACATTAGCTAGATGTATTCAAATCTAGTCCAAGAACTTTATATGCATGCATTTTGCTTATAATACTAATTGTAAGCACAACACATAAATATGGTACTTTATGTCATTGTAATTTAATATCACATTTTCCCCTCAATCTGACAATATCTTTTAAGTTCAAAGAGAATAGAACAAAAATTCGCTCTGTCATGTTTTTCACATTTAGAGTTGACACACACATAGAATGGGCATATAGATTCATGTAGGTCTCATGTACTAAGATCATGTCCTGTATATTTTTGTTTAATCCATCACATCTATACACAGGACATAGTACACACACCTACGTCACAATCATTTATATGTAGTAGATTTTTACAAAGAAAATTCCTTTTAGGAATTTTATAGCGTCGCTTACAGCTTCGGTCTCTGAAAACAGGTGAGATTGATCGTGTAGGAACTTTGCTCCAGTTTATATCTATGATTTATTACGGTGATGAACCTAAAGCTGTACGAGGGAACGACTCTCCCAAATATACAACCAGTAGCGGTATCTTTGTAAAATGTTATAAATGCAAATCGCACAATGAAACATGTACCTAAAAGTCCAAACCTTCCAAGTCCATCCCTACATAAACATTTCTGATCATCCAAAATGTAAAAAATACAACAATGAGTTTGTCAGATCTTTTTTCTATCCGCCATAGCTCAAACAAAACAAAATATATTTCATACAACCGTTTATACGACTATCCTGAAAATATTATTCTTTAATAAAAGACCTTACACGCTAAAACATCCAAAATTGGTTTTGAACCTTATGAAAACGTATACAGTTAATGCATGAATGTCTTTGCAGACTGAAACTGAAATGGTATTAAAGGATTTTTATAGCAGGTTAAATCAATTAAATGCGATTCTGTATAAATTACGTGAATAATATAAACCGTTCGCAAAAGTTACAGTCCAATTTTTCACTCCTACTTCTTACGCTTTGGCCCTGTGATACAGATACAGATAGAAAATCCCACAGACAATATTATTTGCAATAATTTTTATGAACTTATTATCACAACAGTAAATCTGACTTTGAAATGAATGATAAAGTAACTGAGTTAATGCACTAAAGATGAAATACAGGGCGAGCGTCAAACACGGTGCATATAAAGTCCACTACTAGAATACTTCATGAATCATGACGTAACATTATAAAGAAGTGACATTTGAGGGAAGACAAGGTAAGAAGACAGACGGTTGATGAATGTCATGCAAAACGACAGTCACATCTCACAACAAACAGTAATACAAAGTTAGTAGATTTTATAGCTACCACTATTTGGCCATTATTGCATTGTGCAACGAGATCTGCTGCTATAAAATAAAGTAAGGTGCGTGGGGTGTTATAAAACGCTAACTACGACAGTCACAACATTTAAAGGTAGTCGTACGTAGTAGTGTGAGTCAGTCCAATTCTATTGTAAGTAAAGTAATATATGGCACTCTTCAATGGTCGACAGAACACACGTTGGCTGGTACAGTTGCCCATTCTTGTTGCCATTCTCCTATAAGCTCCGTCTTCCTTCCGTCCATCATAACACTTCCTTAAGTTGCCTTAAATGCATTCATGTATTATACAAAGTGCAATTCTTTTCATCTTTTGATTGGTAATGTAATTGCAATTGCCTAACATCCTACTAAATACGAATGGACCAAGATATTTATAGTCACAGCACTAATAGTAGTAATGTCTCGAGGAAAAATGTAAGTAAGGTTATGAGTAAGTATACACAACATCTCATTATTGTCTCTTCTACTTATGATCGCTTCCTCTCTTACAACTTTAATTCGTCTATTCCATTCTTTGTAAAACTGATAACTTTTATACTTTTAGCTATTCTCTCTTCCGTCTATATAGACAGAGACAGCTATATATAATACCTAGTTAGCAACTTTGTTCAAGAATAACAGGGCTACTACGCTTAAATGTTAAACAGATTTTGACGTAATTCAACTTTGCGATTGTCCTTAGTTTTAGAACTTGTTATTATACTTACGTACTTGTTCGAGTCACTCAAAATTATTAAGGAGACGAATTGCAGAGCAAGTATGTAAGTTTGCCAGTAACTGAATAATAATAATAATATGTACATGCACATACCTAACGTAATAATTGTATGAAATAATTGAATAATACCTAGCTATAGTAAGAGACAGCATATTTTTCAACAAAAATACCTGCACCATCCTGTTGGTGGTATAGAAGTTGATTTAACAATATTCATCAGGTTTTATGGGAAAAATATTATTTCAAAACGCACACGCAATATCTGCATTTTGTGTTTTGTCTCATTCCAAAATTCTCATCGGAGGTAACGCAGAGTATCTACACAGAGCTACCATTTAAACTCAAAAGCATGCAGTTACCATGAAATAAAGCTAAACAACTTCAGCTTGTCTTGTAACGTTTGTAATTTCAACCATCATCATCATGCATAATAATATAAGTCTATGCACCACCATAGTAAAATATTACAACAATTGAATAAGTGTCTCAACTCAACTTTCGGCCGGTTCATTATATTACTCTGAATAATGTACTCTAAAGGACTAGAGTAGTTGACTTGATGTATTTTCTTTTCTTGAGTGTATAATGCCAGTACAAAGTGCAGTGCAGTTCAGTCTGTCTTTTTCCAAGACTTGACTTGACTGTAAAAATTGTGTTGAGAGGATTCTTCTTCGCTTTCCTTTGCACAAATATTTCAAGTTTGTAATTCTTTCGCTTGTCTCTCAACGTTTTGTGTGTGTGTGTACGGTTTCGCTTTGTTTGACAGACTTTTCTTGGGCTCTATCCTAGCTTTGAATTTGAAAAGTATATGGATGACTTCCACTTACTATTAACATTTTACACCATAACTAATGTACTACTTAGTCTACTTCTATACGCATACTTCCACTTTATACCTTTTATATATACCTTGGTATCATGCACTTATAAATTTAAATTCGACACGTCTACTGCACACTGAATATGCATAATATGGTGTAGTAAGCAACATTTCGGTGCGTAAATAAAATACACAGTAAGTAAGTACGATAGCGTGTAATGTTGTATAATATTATGTAGTCTGACTACTACAGATAGTACTACCTGGTAAAATAAATGTGCTAGAAAACTAGTTGTATATAAAATATATTCTTATAAGTAGCTATTTATTGTGGGTACTTGTTTTACAGATGCCTACGCAAAGTATCTATATACCTATATGCAATGTTCCTATAGAGTAGAGTAGAATACACACACACATACCCATAGAGAGTACACATTATGTTACTACAATAATAAGTATATGCATCTTTTAAAACGTGTGTATTGCAAGAAGAAGACTTTTTTCCTCATACTATTCAACTCTTTAACTCCTTTAGGCTGTTGAACTCTTCCAGCAGTAACCTGGCTGCCATGGCTCTCCCTATCTAAAGTTTACCTGTAGCTACATGCCACATTATACACTACAGATACAACAATAACTACCCTTCCTGTCCTGGTCTACCTGCCTTGCCTGGTATGGCAGTCTTATCTTCGTCTCGACTCACTCGCAACTTTGCTCGCTGGTTACGCCAACATTCAGCTGTTCGACTTGTTCCTTTGTTGCCAGTATAGTTTACTACTGCTAGTATTATGTACAACCCCTTCGCTTGATATAATGCATAACATAAAAATCACTTTTTAATCTTATAGTCAGAGAATAGCACAATACTCAATTTTATACTCTACACTTGCATACTACTTTATGTGCAGAAAAAACTTTTTACGAGCTGGCACAAATCGGACAAAATTATTACACTGTACTTCAAACGCCCATTTTTGAATTAAACCTTTATTTTTCATAGGGGAGACTTTTTGCCTAGCCTTTTGTAAACAGAAGCGGATTGAGAATTATTTCTGACTTTTCATTTTATGTTAAAAATTCTGAATTGCCAACATTTAATTAACGATTACATTGCGAGGGATGCATCTATTGAAATAAGTTAGTGTAAAAATATTTCATTTTGTTTCGATTTATAGTATGATGGCTAAATAATGCATGCAAAAAAGATTCTATGTACAAACACTGCAGACAGACACCACACGATCATCATTGATCATAAAGAACAGAATGTGAAAAATGAGTTTGTTAATAAATGGCGATTGGGAGCTGGGAGCTGGCCCACATGATTGCAAGCCGCGTGTCTCGTCTTTTTGACAATTATGCACACTTTTATGGATATCTTAGTATTGGAAATTGAATTTGCTACAATGAAATCAACAGCTTCTGGTGTTTATATAAATAATGTTGAAAGAGTTGGTTCTTGTGAAGTGTTGGTTCATGTTCTAGTTGCGATCAACCACTTCAAACATCTTTATTTACTTAATGTGTCTAGCAGTATCTACCTAGCAGTGTTACCCACTTACCGCTTAAAGCTGAACAATACACATACTTATACCACTTGTACAATATACCTGTAGAATTGTAAGTGATTTTCCATTTTCCTCTTTGAAACAGTCCTGAGAAGATATATCACTTACAATTACATGAACAAAGTAAGTCCTCCTCAATAAATACCGCAAACAAACACAAGCCAGTTATATGCGCTGCTGCAGCCACACCACACTCCTCGATGGCATGGCACAATGTCTCAAATTGAAACCAAAGGAACGCATTGTGTGACGTGAGCAAAGTAAACTGTGATGTTTACGACAAGTTACGAGAAGACTACACAGAGTCCTTACTTAAAGCTTACTGTACACTATCCCTAATAGTATAATAGAGTATCTCTAGTGTGGGAAATTCGTGAGAACGAGAACATCATTATTATTATTAGCATTACCTCCGTCCGTCCAACCGTCCCACCATCAACATCAACTAACTTAACTATGTGTAGCACCATTATAATATAATAAAAATAAAATCCCTATGACATACCTTACTATAATTTTGATCGCAAATAAACATATAGCACATTACTCATTTTACACTACTATATATACAAAATATATACATATACACTTGCATATTTCTGTCTTGGCTGATTCCAATTTGCCTTAAAACACAATACTACAGTATAACCACACAGATACTGCAATGTCCAGCGTATTGTAAAACACAACACACGTTAACGAGTCCATAGGAAAAAGGAGTTTAGTAATAGTAAAAATGTCTTTACGTGTACAATTCTACACTTGCATTACTTTATGCAGATATTTATTGTCGTATATAGTACTGTGGTAAGTCTCAAGTCAGCATGGTATTGGTATGGTACTTACTTATTACTGTTGTACGCCTGCTTTTGATAACAATTACAATTTGATTAGTTAGTGCCGTAGAAATACCTACTTGGTGCTTATAATACACTTATATGTTTATATAGCAGCACAAGGTAAAGTTGACTAAGTAACTACATATTTACAGTCTATTGATAACATTACAGTACAACCAGTACTAAGTATTTCTACAATGTATTGCTATATAATGTGTATAAAGACATTTGTGTGTAGTATTAGTATATACAGACAGAAAATACAATAGAAATGCCTATACAGTAAAGATTCAGCAAATTGTTTTGCACAGATGGTGGTTAGTCCAGCTTCATTATGCATTCCTTTGGTCTACTCTCTACTATAGGAATATAAAACATAAATCTAAAGCTATATACACATACTAACTATGAATATACAACAGAACATGCTTAAGTTTTACAGCAACTATAACACCATGAGCATTGAACATGTTGAATGTTGATGAAAGTAAAGTAAAGCAATACGATGATGCCTTAGTACTAGTAAATAGTAAGTACACACACAAAGTAAAGTTTAATCCATGTCTTGGTCTTCTTTACATTACATTGCATGACACCACATTGCATTTCATTGCAGAAGAGTCTGAGAGAGAGAGAGAACAACCTGCTCATCTTTTACCTACCTGTTCTCTGTATCTCTCTATGTGTGTACTTGTTCGTTTTACCTGTACATGGATTTGTAATGTATAGTTGAGTTGAGACGTGTGTAGTATGTATGTTGTATGTTTATTTGTATGTAGTTGGTAGTAGTGGCTTTTCTGTCTGTATATCTGTACACAGTGTGTATTTTATTCGTTGCTGTGTGTACATTGCATATAATGTTGCATTCTAAAGAAAAGGAAAGACAAGTCAAGCCAAAAGGTAAAGCAAACGAAACGAAACAAGACACAACAACTCAGTCAGTCTCATTCAACAGCGGAGGAAGGTTTTCGTACTAATATTTAGCAGTAATTCATCGAGAATAACATTGAAGTGTGTATTCTGTTACTTGTAAATTCCGTGTCCTGTCCTCTTGAGCAGTGGTATCGTGCAGATTTTAGTATTTGATGTGTTAAAGTTTTAAAGCTGTTGTGTGATACGTGTATAACGTGTGCAAAAGTGAGCAACTTTGAGTCTGATGTGAGAAGAGAATTTTAGATTTACATCTGTGAATAACATCATAATCACAAAATACATAACGTAATAAAACATAAAACCTACACAATACCAAGCCAAGCAAGCCAAACTGAAAAAAACTTCTACAAAAATTAAAGCACATTATATAGTGAACAGATAGAGAGAATGCTACAAGAAGACAAGGCATTATATTATATGTTATTACGGAGATACAGATAATAATGCTATAGGAGGAGAGTGAGTCAAGTCAACAGTTACAAACGAAGACGGGCGAAGAACCTTTGCTCTCGGTCGTGACTTTTCACATGGGTGCTCCCTTTTACTGCATACAAACACTTTTATATTATTTTACTTGTACTTCTACCCCGTGTAGTACTTGCTAGTAGTACAGATACGTCAAAATCTCCCTATTCGAACTTGAATCTTAAAAAAACTATTAGTAGTACACAATACAAAATAAAAGTAGTAGTGCTTTACTAAAGACCCTTTTCCTCGACTCAACAAAGAATTTACCTAGTTGAAATCTTAAGTACAGTAGTTGTCTCTTTGCGTGGATGTACTTACTATGCATCGTCGTCTGTCTGAATTTTAGAGTCTGTACTACGAAGGATAAATGCGAAACAAGAATTGTACACAGTTGAAAGGCTCATGCAATCAGAACAATAAGACTACACTTGTTCAAACACTTTTTTTTTCAGAGCAGAGTTTTAGTCATTTCTCAATAAACGAACCGCAACGATACGCAGTAATACAAAAACTGTCTTCTATGAACTGGCGTGATCTGCAACAGCTAACGAACGATAAGAGAGAAGGACTGTGAAAAGTGTATAATTTGTCCTGCAATTTTTTTCTTATCTGAAAAGATACAGTTTGTTCGTTAAAACACTAACACCTGCAATGAGAGTCGAGTCAGTGGGTTAATTTGCTACGAGACCGTGATTCTAACATCTGAACACTCACATGGTATAGATTTACATGCAAACATAACTAGAAACTATAAATGCACACGTACTACCAGCTATGGAAATAAACATCGAGTTCTAATTTAATTATCCTGACATAGCATGAAAACAGAAAGATCTGCTCGACTAAGAAAGTATAAGACAAACACATAGAGATAATGTATACTTAGTGCACTTTGCTAATTAAATGATTAGCTAATTAGCTTTATGAATGTTTCTGTATCTGCATATGGAAGGAATAGTACTACATCTCATGTAAAAATATTCCTATACGAGGAGCAAGCCATTCTATTGGTACAATATAATCCTATAATCGAAAGATTGTAAACTCGACCACAACAAAGCACATAGAGCAAAGGAGGTGGAAGGAAAAGGAAATCATATATACTACAAAGACTTATTAAAAAGCTAGGAGAATCATAGAGAAGAAAAAGAGTAATAATAACGACTAAGTACTATAAGTATACTCGTAAGTACGTAAACGTACAGAGATAAACAGAAAGAAAGCTCAAAGAAACAAAACAATTGATACGTATGAAATGAGTTAAAGTAAAGTGACAGTGGTGCTGCAGGTAGTTTTCTCTATATAAAAACCATATTGTACAATTGAATACAATAGAATCGCTGTATTTCATTTTATTATCGTGGCCTGTCTCATTCAGAACTTATTTATTGAGTTCATTGTAGATATTTGTGTTTTTTGTAAGAGCTGCACTGCTTCAGTAATGCAACGGATGACAGAGAAATAAGGGCATCAAACCAATTCTTTTGTTGCAATATTATATACTAGTGCTTCTATTACAGTACACAAATAGGTAGTAGTAAAGTTAGGACAGTAAGCAATAGAAAATAGAAATAAATCTCCTCGACTTGTGCAGAATATTATTACAGAAAAATCATTTTATTTATACGATTACGACTATATAGGTAATCCTAGTAAAAGTATTAGACTTGTGATACACTACGGTACAAATGAGTAGAAACGCCACACACGAATGATACTTTAGAATATTTTCTTTTTCTAATTCATTTATATGACAGATTGATATGATATTCTTCTCATAAGTAAGGTATTTCGATATAATATACAGTTTACAGAATTTTATACTCTTTGTATTGTAATCCTTTGTAGGTAACTGCGTAAAGACTTCGAGGGAAAAATGAAGTTTCTTCTTGGAAAAACTCTAGTGTTTTAACAAAAACACATTAAGAGCACAATAAACATAATCCGCGTATAGAGAAAATGTTCTGAAATTAACTTGTATTGTGGATTAGCACTTTACGACATTGTTTACCCATCCATAATAATCACAACAACACTCGCTGCGACAACAATATTGCTATTACGACAATCGTTTGGAAAAACGCGATTTATTTTCTGTTTGTATTCTTGTGTGCCGTCATTTCCTCTTACAAACGAAGAATCCATGTTTTTGGTAAATAGTGTTTGGTCGCAACAGCACAATCGAGACGACATGAGAGACATGTTGCTAGAAGACTTGGAAATCGCCATGAAGGTACATTTGTATTTTATTACTTAACTACAAAACAATATTTTATAATAATATGAATACAGACCACTCTGCTAACTTTTAACTAACTACATAACAATAGCATACTTCTCGTTACATCATTGTTTTTATTTAATCACTAAATGCACTTACCTCTTGGCCATTTTACGCGATCTTATTTTTTGTAGTCCATAAAAGGAAGCATTGTAGTTGGAGTAATAATAATGGCCTATCGCTAAACCACACTCACTCACATTTACATGAGACGGTGAGACAGACTACAAAAAGCAACCAACAACCTTTAGAATGTATGTATAGGCATAATATACTAAATCATTTTATTGTAGGACAGAGCTGATAGGTTTCACAGCAAGAGAACTTTATTTCATATCGATAATGTACTAATGATTTGACAGAATTGTAATAAAGAATAAAGATATAGGTACACGCAGACATTTTCTTATGTAATAATCATAATATGATCAATGATTCGTACTATTGCTACATGTTAAAAGCCAAGAATTAAAAACCGATGATTTTCTTTGCGCAATGAGATGGTTGTAGTTTATCGTAGTACTACAGTCTTTGTTTCGTGTAGTCCAATGCCTTCGTTTGCTATTTATCTAAATTGCCGATGCAACACTTACATAGTATGAAGCTAAAAAATTGTTATGATTTATTGAACTTTTTATGTTAGATTGAAAGAACCATCATAGTTATCTCTCTCTAATAGTCTCCTGTGTAAAACAGTTTATATCAACCCACATGGAGGAACATTTAGACGTGTGATATATTATTCTAGGCAAATTAAACCCATTTGCTTTTACTCTCATCCCTTTCTGCATGCAATTTGCCCTACCTTGAGTAGGAATGTGAATTCACTGTATAGATTAATGGCAATAAATATGTCTAAGTAAGTGGATTGTCATAAAGCTTTTGTTTATATTAGCCTTTACACTTAGTGACTCGCTTAAATACTTAATGCAACACTCACTGCAAATAATTTTAATTCACAGTGTGCATTGTCAGTTAAATAAATACGCACAATATTTCTCTTCTATTTCAATTTATATTATGGTATATTACATACATGTTACAATATTGACCACTTACACATGACACAGATTCTACTTACAGATTCTAGTATGTACCTATGTACATTTAAATAGTATAGGTAGTCGACTTTTAGTTTTTATGTAGTAGTAGTAAGTACCTAGTGTGAACTGTGAACATTTGGCCCGTTTTTGTGTCTTTGAATTGCACAGTGGTCATTCTGTCTGACATGACATACGTAATTTTTATCCAAAAACAATTAAACCGTGATGTTTTTACTTGTGCAGCTGTTAAAACGTTTTATTATTGAGTGAGTTGAGTTGGGGGAGCTTTTTGCAATCAAAAGTTATACTGTGGTGAAGCATGAATGATTTACTCTTGTTAGTGAAAGGGTTAAAAGTGCAATTTACGAAGTTATTGCTCTGATGCAGGTTGATGAATGGAAGTTTAATGTGTGTGTTGTTAAGTAAAGAACTGTGAACTTCCAAAGACATATATATAGTGATAGTACTAATAGTAGGAGTACCTCGAATGGATTTAATATTTTTGCATTGGTTCATGGAGTCTGTCTGAAGCATACCTGTACCTTTCATTACACTCTTTTACCTTACGCAGTGCGATAAGTATGACTTTAAGCTAAGTTTATCTGAGAACCTTCATTTTTTTAATTAGCACAGATTAGCACGAGATAAATTATTACTTGCACTTTACCATATTTCATTATTCTTGACTTTATGTGTGTATCTGTGTCTATAAATTGTTTACCTTTGCTACAGAGCTGATAATGCACTTTTTTGAAGCCCTTGTAGCAGGAGTGGTTATTTAATTACCACTTTTGTACTAGTATCACTGTTGCAGGGAAAGACATTGTACTTAAGTAAATTGCACTTGGTCTGAATTTGATTCACGGCATGTCAATCTTGAGTTAACAAAGTTTTTCTAATGAACAATTAAATACACCTGTAGTAAAACATGGATATAAATTCACACTCTTCAATTCTTCATACACCCTTTGTACCTATACAGCCTGAGTAGTTTGTCGATATAAAAAGTGTGTAAGAGTTTTAAACTTAAAGTCTCCTTGGACTTTTATTGCACTAAAAGGAAACATAGGTTAACTACTATTACTACAGTATGAGTTGTAATTTCATGATACTCGTTGAACTGTTTTTTATAAAATCTATCGCTTAGCTTATACGGAGGTTTTGCGGTCAAAATGTTTAATGAGATACCTATGGGTTATATTGATGTTAGTTTGCGCATTACCGGCCGTAATATAAATTATAGTGGCGTAACATTTTTGGTAATTTTATGCTCTTGGTTCAACACTCGTTTTCTTCTTATTAAGTATCGGAAGATACTTCATAAAGACGTTTTGTGTATCTGTCTATCTGTCTATACTTGTGATAACTCGAGAATGAATGAACATAATTCGTTCAAACTTTGTATACTTGTTGTTGGGGTCAACCGGAAGGTCAAGTTTGAAAATGGAGTGCATTAGTTAAATCCTATGTGACCTAGGTCACACATCACAAATTCGACAGATACATGACAAGGAATATAGTTTTTAATGAAAATTGTACAAAAATAAAACTACATAATTTCCAAATAATGTCCTATGCAGACATTTCAATTCAATT